>JALNIF010004434.1:0-10734 GCA_026284005.1 Thecaphora frezii | reverse complement strand
TTATTTTTATTATTATTTTTATCTGTTTTTTTATCTGTTTTATTTTTCTTTTTTGTGGAGGATGTCCGCGCGCCACTTTTCCTGACGCGTCGGCTAATGGCGGCACGTAGAGTCCAACCGGTGGTGCAGGTCGAGGTTCAAGACGGCGGTCGAGCCACCTTCCATCTTGTCTTCAAAGTCACGCACTTTATCCTGCAGCCACGCCTCGACCTCGCCCATTGCAACAGTATCGCGCCCGCAATCGCGGACGAGGTATCCCATTACGACCTATATAGCCAACGGTCTACAGCGTCTTATACACGCATTACGCTTCTTATCCACCCGCGTCGCCATCCCCAACCGGCGTCTACACGCATCGCCGGCGCGCCGCGATGCACCTACACCCTGCCCGAGGGGCAACTCCCGACGTATCTTCAGATGCACTTTTGCTCGGCGGCGAGCGCCCGGAACGCACCGTCGGCCTTTTTGAGCAGGTCGGCCGGGCTGCCTGACTCGATCGCCACGCCCGCCTGCATGCACACAATCTGGTCAAAGTTGATGATGGTGGCGATCCGGTGCGCGACGGCGATAATGGTGCAGTCGTCAAACTGGGTCCGCAGCACGTTCTGCACCGCGGCGTCCGTCTCCACGTCCATCGCGCTCGTCGCCTCGTCAAGCACCAGGATCTTTCGCTTCCGCAGCACCGCCCGCGCCAGCGCCAGCAGCTGCCGCTGACCGCCGCTGAGGAAGGCGCCGCCGTCGCCCAGCATCTCCCCGAGCTGCAGCGGCAGCTTCTTGACGAGCTCGGCCAGGTGGCACTTGCGAAGCGCCTTCCACAACTCCTCGTCCTCGCACGCGCCCTCGGGATCCAGATTGTCGCGCACCGTCGCCGCCAGGATCAGCGGGCTCTGGGCAACGATGGTCATCATCGAGCGCAGCTCCTTGACCGGCATCTCGGTGATCGGGACCCCGTCGATCTCAATCCGTCCTGAGCGCGCCTCCAGCATCCGGAAGAGAGCTAGCAGCGTCGTACTCTTGCCAGATCCGCTCCTGCCAACGATGCCGAGCCGCTTTCCCGCTTGGAGCCTGAAGGAGAGGCCCTTGATGGCGGGCTCGAGATCTGGTCGATACGAGACGGTCAGGTCGTCGAAGGTGATGCTGCCCTTGACCTTTCCGAGCAGCGACGCGGGGCTTGCAGGCCGTCTTGCGCTGGCGTCCTCAGGTGCGATCTGGCTGAACTGGCGGATCCGCTCGACCGCTACGGCCGCGATCTCGGCCTCGGTGAAGCCGATGACTACCACGTTGAGCGTCGGGCCGAGCATCGTAGCCTGCACCAGCGCCACGCCCACTACACCGGCATTGGACGTGTGCCGCAACAGCACCACGATGACGACGAGAACCGTGTTGACGAGCATCGTGAAGAGCAGAAGCCACGTCTGCAGCCATCGGCGTACGGCGAGCAGCGACGAGTATGGCTTTTGCGACTTGTCCAGGATGGCGCTGTTCATCTCTGAGAAGACCGCCTCGCGGCGCAGCCCACGGAGCGTGGTGAGGCCTGGCACGGTCGAGACTTCGCCGAAAAGACCGTAGAGCGGGCTCTTGGTCGCCATCTCCAATCGCCGAAGCTGCCTGCTGGCGGGCGCGTAAAGCCTCTGCGCGCCGATGGCGAGCGCGATGACGAGCAGACAGACGATAGTCAGGTACGGCGCCGGTACGACGAGGGTCGCCATCATCGCGAGCAGGCTGAGGAGGTTGCTCCAAGCGTTCACCAGTTGCAGAGGTAGGGTGAAGTCGACGATGTTGAGGTCCTGCGAAAAGCGATTCGTGATGCGACCCGCCGGGGTCCCATCGAAGAAGGAAAGAGGCGCGTACGCGACGCCTCGCAGCTCCAGCGCATGCAGCTTCCGACCAGCGTTAGCCGCCACCTGCTTGAGGGTGATGTAAAGCGTCATGTAAACGGACGCCGCTGCAGTCAGTACCATGAGGCACCATAGTGGCCCGTAAATGGCCGCCCTGTGGAAAGGACGCCTCTCGTGCTCCAGAGCCCAAGCCTGCAAGAGGTAAGTGTGAGCCGTAGAGAGCCCCGCCTCAAGGAAGAAATAGACGCAGACATGGAGGATGGTTGCGGCCCCGGCTGCCGCCGCCCACATCTTGATGACGTCGATCCCGACGCCGCCGGTCTGAACCTCTTCCCCAACGTCCTCCTTGTCTCGAGCAACGGACGTCGTTGCAGCTTGCAGCGCCTCGGCGATCTCGACACTATTTCGCGAATCCTGGCTGCTGCGGGCGATCGCCTGCTTCCCCTTGAGAGACAGACGCTCGTAACTTCCCTTTTCCACGATCCGGCCGCCCTCGATGCGGACGACGAGCGCGGCGTCGGACAGCAGGTGGGCCGCGTTGGTGGCCATGACTACTGTCTTGCCCTTCAGCAGACCTGCCGGACCAAATAGCGAGCGCCACATGTGCGCGGCCGTCTCGGCGTCGAGGGCGCTGGTGATATCGTCAAACACGTACGTATCCGCACCGCTGTAGAGGGCTCGCGCCACGGCGACGCGCTGCCGCTGTCCACCGCTGAGCGCGCTCGCCTTGGTCTCGACCCCCGCTGCCAGCTGGGCAACGTCCTCTTCCAGCGCGCACACCCGCAGCACGGTTGCGAACCGCTCCGGATCCCAGACGTCGGAGGAGAAGACGATATTCTGCCGAATCGAGCTGCTCTCCTGCAGCCAGACGTCCTGGCTGACGTAGCCGATCTCGGATGCAAGCAGAGGAAGCTTGCAGGTACCCTTGACGATGTCGGTCTCGCCCATCAGCGTCTGGACGAGGGTCGTCTTGCCCTCGCCCAGACGACCGCAAATCATCGTGAGGCAGCCCTTGGGGAACTCGATCGAGATGTCCCTCAGCACCGTGACGTCCTTCCAAGCAATGTCGGCGCCGTCCAGCACCGCCGCAAAGGGCACGTCGGTGTCGGGTTCCGCTTCGGCACGCTCGCGGCAGGGGCCGCGTTCCGCTTCCTTCAGGAACGCTTCGATCCTCTTGATACTGGCGCTGGCGGCCACCAGCTTGGCGTAGTCCTGTCCGAAGCTCATCAGTGGCTGCTGCACGATGCCAACAACGGTGGTCGCGGTGAAGATCGTGTTGAGGGTGAAGTACCTCGATCCGGTCAACTTGTCGACCAGGATCAGCGTGATAAAGGCGACAATTACCATGGATTGGCCGATCAAATTGCTAAAGGCTGCCACACGCGTGAGCTGCGAGTAGAAGTGCTTCATGGCCGAGATCTCGACGTCCCGGGCCTTGAGCAGCTTGCTCTCTATGAGGTCTTCGTAGGCCGAGAGCTTGACGCCTTTGATGTCGGTGACGGCTGAGGCCGTCAGCTTGACCCGGGCATCGGTCTTTTCGCTCCAACCCTTTTGGCGTATGCCGAGACCATTGCTGATGAGCGGAACGGCGGCCAAACACAAAGTGACCGCCAAGATGGGAGCAAGAAAGGCGAGGCCCATCAGCGAGTAGAGGATGTAGCATCCGACCACCAGCGAAACGAAGCCCGACCAAAGCTCGTGGACGCAGTAGACGCAGGAGACGATGCGTTCGGTGTCGACGCTCATCAGGTTGGCCGCCTTGCCGCCTCCAATCTTGCGGGCCGCGTCGAGATGCAGCACCAGGCCCTTGCGGTAGATGAGCTCCACCATGGCGCCTCGGAGCTTGACCATCTGCTGCGAGATCGACCACCAATATTGACCCTCAGACAGCGCTAGGCAGAGATAGACGAGAGCAAAGGCACCGACGAGGCCCCAGCCGTAGACCGTCGGCTGTGCAGGGCCTTTGGACTCTTGGCCAAACGACTGGACGAAGCTGAGCGTGGCGCTGACGAGGAAGGGTAGGGCCAGTCGGCTGCCGGTCCTGACTGCGACCCAAGGAACGGGAGCAAAGAAGGCCTGGGGAAAAGCGAGCATGGAAGCGACAATCAGGCCGCGATCATCGACCTTGACGGGGAACGGTCTCGAGCCGGGGCGCGGCTTGCGTTGGGCCGTCGAAGAAAGCTTCTCGAGGGCCACATCCGAAATGCTGTCGTTGGGCGCGCGCTTGGCGTCAAGGTCAAGGAGGCTGTCGATGCTTGTCCATCCATCATGGGCGGTCGGCGCATCGCCGGACCACTTCTCAACTAGTTTTCGGTAGAGCACGTCGGAGCCAAATTCGGGCTTGAGCGGATCCAACGCCTCGATCGTGATCGGCCTCCGGTAGCCCGACCACAGCAGGGGCATCAGCCATGCAAAGGTGAGGCGCGAGAAGAAGCTGGCGCGGCCCTCGCGCGTGCTGACGTTCTTTTGGAGGCCGTCGCCATCGACAAAGAACGGAGTTGAGGTGGGACGGCGTCAGCAGGAGGGGGAAGCACGAGACGAAAGAATCGCCGCGGACGGGGCTGTTGAGGTGCTGGACTCACATCGACTTCTACTCCTTCGCTGTTTTCAAAGCCGAGCATCACGGCCTTGAGGCCAAAGGCCACCACAAAGACGTAGAAAAAGGGCGACCCCTTGACTTGGGCCATGGCGGCAAACGATCGGATGCGGCTCGAGTCGCAGAGTAGTGCAAAAAAGAGCCAGAGCGGCAAGAACATGGCGCCGCCCCGGGTCCTCCGCCGTTCGAGGATGCCAAGCGGAACGGCGGTGGCGGCGGTGACGAGGGCAAGAACGGTGCTCGCCACCATCGAGGGGCTCTGGAGCGCCTGCCGGATCGACCGGCCCTTCGGACTCAGCAGCAACCCGAGGACTACCACGTTGAGCGCGGCATGGGCGATGGAGGCGAGGGCGGCGAGGCTTCCGACCACATCGCCTGCGGTCACGCAGAGGCGACGCTCGAGCAGGAAGCGGCACGCATCGGGGCGGCCATGGTTGGGAGTGACGAGGTCGCCTTTGCGCCGGACACGGTAGAGCCTGGCAACAAAGCAAACGAGGGCAATCGAGGCGGGGAGGATGCCGAGGACGACGTTGGAGAAGGTCGCGGTGAAGTCAAAGAAACGGCAGTCGGACACGGGCCCAAACGAGGCGTCGTTGCAGGCGACGATGGTGCCCGCCATTGTTGTTGGTGGTCGCTTGCACTGGTGCACGGGGTGCTGCACTGCAACAGGGACGTCAAACAGGGTGAGGGGATTACTAGTCGGCACGATGTCTGGATTCCACAGAGAGGCTACGTCGGGTCTGGGCGTGGCGGGAACGAGTGAGGGCGTTCGAGATTTGCTGAGCGAGAGAGCGTATCCAGGGACCAAGCGCCTGGCGTTCTCGGTATTGACGTGATGATGACCGGTTCGCGGAGGACGAAGGGAAAGGAACGGAGCGAGTGGACTAGGTGAGCTGCCACGGCCATCATGTGGGTGAGAAGCCTGGGCCGCCGATGCGTGCGAATATATAGGCCAAGGGAGGAGAAAGAGTAGCATATGAGAGGGAGCAAGGTTGCGAACGCAGCCTAAATAGTCACGGTTACGCCACCGGAACGACACAGTCACAAGCACGGACCTCAGCCTCGGTCGGGGGCTTTGGAAGCTGCTGCGATGGCAACTGCTTGTGGTAAGGGTCCGGTAACACGATAGATACACAGAGTAGTGTAGAACGATAGATAGCCATCCGACGCTTGCCAAAAGGTTGAGACGCGCCATAAGGTGGTTAGGTGGGCGGACCCGCCGCTACAAGAGAGGCCATTTGTGATAGAGACGCCGTTGTACTTGATATATATTATGTAGGAGAAGCCGATGGCGTCACAAGCCCCCTTTCTCGGAGGAACCCGTTCCGACCGGGCGACAGCCGTAAAATACAATAAAATCCAATACAATAGAATAAAGATAAAAATAAAATAAAAAGCTAAGTCATTCAGTATGTGTTCAATAGCTAGTATATACTTAAGTTTCTATAGTAGTTGCGCACCGTATCGGTTTCGTATCGGGTCACGTCCAACCCGCATGGTCTCGTTATCGCCCTTTGAACGTCTCGACCATGAGGCTGGCTTCGAGCCTCTAAGCGTGCACCGGGACCATGTCAAACCTCCCAGGATTACTGTGCTGAGCCCGGTCAAACAAAGCCAGGCGCTGCCGGCCCACCAAGCGTCCTCCAATGCGTCTACGAAGAGTAACTACCAGTTAACTATAGCGTATTACAGCCGAGGGACTCATCGCATGCCTGCCGAACTGACAGCGAGCACCGCTTTCCGGCACCAACAGGTCCGAACAGGCCGCCACTTCAAGCTTTTGGAGCCTTCGCTTTCACAGACTCGTATCGCAGCACCCTGGTGCCATTCCGACGGAAGGCGTGAACAAAATGTCGAGGTTCGAGTCCGCCGTCTCTCGGAATCGACGAGCTACCGCAGTCGGAATACAGCCCGAAATGCGCCGCCGCTTGTAGACACCTCGATGATGCCCTAGGTCTGGTCCCCCCCCCCACTCACACATCCCCCTTTCTTTTGACATCCTTGTCGTATATCAGACGGCGACTCAAAGAAGGGCACCTGCGGATCCGCTTCGCTTCCGTCGCGGTGGTCGATTTCTCGAGCTCGTCCAAAGGAGCAGAGCGAGCTTCGCGCCTAGCGTCGCTGTGCTTCGTTCTGGTTCCTCCGAACCTTTTCATAACCATGGTCTCTACCTTCTCTCTCTCTCTTGGTCCGCGCGCTCAATTGGCCTTTTGTCGAGCACGCACAGGACATAGTTTGCCTCTCTCTTAGCGCCCATGCTCGACCCAACAGGCCACCTCCTTGTCCTCACTCCCTGACAATCGAAGCCGAATCCTCCAGGGGTCTAAGTTAGCTATTTCTCTGCACGGCGCAGAAAGACTGGGCCTCACCATCGTGTCTTATGACGGCGGTGGCTACCCCTCAGGCACACCGCGAGCTGGCTCTTGAAGCCGTTCCAGTCACCTTTTGGGGGAAAACGAAGGTCCGCCTGTTCACGAATCGAAGCACGCGGCGAAAGCATGGAGGCCAGCTTCGGCCCAGCTTCACAGACCCGTGCTTCTAGGTAGCCTGCCTATGGAGTGTCGTCGCGCCGTTCCACTGTAATGGCACATCCCATCGCAAGAGGTCGTCAGAGCAAGCGGGTCGGCGACCGAAGTGACACCCTCTGCGCCTCTGTATCACACCTCGACGGGGACGCTTCACGCTGTCCAAGGAAGGCCGACAGAAACCCGCTTTCGGTGTGTAACGTGGGAGGCACGCCTGATGCTCATGATGGAAAGCCGTACCAGGAAAGATGTGTACCTCTCACCACTCCCTCAGACCACTAATAGGAGACGGCGTCGCTGCGCAAAGATCCGCTGGACCGTCGGAACATCGTGAAGGGACGTCTGTAGCGTCGATCGGACGGCGAGCAGCCACGTCAAGCTCGTATCGCATCCGCATTGGAGTGGATCGCTCGGCCGGGTGGGCGATGCTCAAACGTCTCTCAAACCGGCGTCTTCTTTTTCGTCCCCGTCGATGTGCTTTGCAGGCTTTTCTGGCCTCTCCGTCGCTTCTCTAAACGATGGATCCTGCGTCAAAAAAATGAGCGAGGAAAAACGTTGTCGAGGTGCTTTGCATCGTCCCGGCAGAGATCGTCTTGGCCGCATCGGCATCGGAAGCATCCTCACGGAGGCGGTGGTACGGAGACTGCTCGAGATGAAGATTCCATCTCGCGGTAGGAACCGTTGAACCCTGTCTACGTGACTGCGGAGGTTGCAGGCTCGATCAAAGAAGGAATATGTGTTCTCTTGTGAGCGTGCAAGCATGCTCAGTGATCCAGGGGGTTCTTTGCGCCATCGGTGGCGCCACAACAGCCGGCCACGCCTTTCGGGACTTGGTCGAATCCGACGCTGAGCACAGCCCACGGTCTGGTTCTTTCGGACTCGGGCAGCCCACCATCTCGGAGCGCCTGAGCGAGCAAACAGCCAACACCGGCAAGCCCATGGCATCGGTCCAATCCCGCACTGGAGCTGCGACTCGTCCCGGACGTCTGTTGTCTTTTGCGCGGGCGGAGCTTGGGCGGGAACGGGACCCAGAATATGCAGCACAGTCCACCCACCTTCTCGTCCAGAGAACTGTGGCGCTGTAGTTGCAACACGACTCCTCGCAAGAGGATTGGGGAGCGAATTGAGCCGCACAAAAGAAGCAAGAATCGTTCGGAGGAGGTAACCCAGCCAACCAGCCAGGCGACTGACTGGGCCCGAGAAAGATGGGGCAGATGCAGTTGTGCCCTCTCTCGTCGTGTCTCTTGGGCGGCGAGCCATAGTTTCCAAATGCCTTCCCTCGCCTCGGAGTGACGCTGTTCCTCTCGAAAGCACTTTGGCTCCTTGTATAGGTAGCGCGACGTCGCAGCAACGCAGCCGCCGTAAGGGTGGAGAGGTGGCTGCTAACCGCCTGTGTCGTATTCGGTCAAAGCGGCCAAGCAGCGTTTTCTTTTTTTTTTATAGTTGTGAGCTACATAAGACAGATGACTACGAGCTTTGACCACTAGTACTAGCTACCATTCTGCCAGCAGGCGAGCGAGACACGAGGGGCGAACGGGGATCAACAAAAACAGGTGCATCATCGAGGCAAGGCAAGGAAAGGCAAGGCAGGGGCTCATCCGGGGTATGCATACGTACGGTACACTGCCGCCCTTTGACCCCCAACCAGCTGGCCAGGTTGAATTGTGCAAGAAACATCTCCTCTCGAGTCAGCTTCAGCTTCGAGGCCCTCAGGTGAGTACGTCTTTGACCGGTGAGGCGGCTGGGTGGCCCGAGTCAGGTCTGCGTGCTTGCAAGTGATGTGAGTCAAAGGGATGGCGCACGGTTTACTCTGCCGAGACAAGCCGAGGTCCCTCGCTCCTTGCAACCATCGGAGCGCCGAGCCTCAAAGCAAGTCCGTGGGCTTCCTCAGCTCGCCACGTATGCATCACCGTCCTGGTCCTGCCAAGAGACAAGTCGCAACCAGCAGCGAAGGCCAAGAGCCAGAGCTGGAAGTGGAATTGGCGTGAGGAAATCGGTGCTTGGGCTTTATGCGCACACAAGCGGGCCGCGCGTCCGACCGACTATTGAGCCTTGCTACATCCTTGTCTCGTCTCATCGCCCCTTTTTTGAACGGAACACCACCGCCTCGGCCCACGCCGCTCGCTCGTGCATCCGGACCGCAACCGGTCTAGAAGGTATGGGTAGCAGGTCTCCTGTCGTTTCACCTCAGCGCTGTCTCTGCCTTATATCTCGTACTTACCTCGATTTGTCCGTCTTTCGATCCAAGGGGGGCATCGCCATCCCCCTGGAGTGCGCCTGCGAGCAAGAGGAAAACAACCTCTCCGTGCTTCGGAAGGCGGATTCTGGGCAGCCGTGGGGGCGAAGTGAGCCGGACCCGACACGCAACAACTCGTCCCTTGCAACAACGGAGGCAAAGCCAAGAGCAGGAAAGCAGACCGATGCTATCGACGCGCTGCTGGTGGATGAGCGGGGCTGATGGCCTGGTTCCGTTGGCTGCCGAGCGGCTGGGGCCGGATTTTTGAGAGGCATCCGCGTCCCACGGCACCGCCCTCCGCATTCCATGAACTTTAGGTTTTCGGAGCGGCCAACCTGAACCCGCAGCAGGGTGGATGCAATACAAGTTGAATATAGAATATCAATGCATAAACGATATTACAGTATTGTATTCGTTGGGTCGAGCGACCTTGCTCAGAACCTGGCCAGCCAGAGTGGTCGAAGCGGTTCATGGACCTCGTTTTCCCCACGACCAACCATCGCCCCCTATGGGGCCGATACGCTACTTACCAACCCGCGACGAGCGAATCATAGTCAGTAGCCGGGCCTTGCAAGTTGCACCCACTCTGACCGTGACTGCGACGCCGTCGCTGCCTAACTCACTGCCGCCAGCAGACGAACAACGGTCCCACCTCGTGTTGTGCATGTCACGTGATACTTGATCCGACTAGATTTGCACTGCACGCATGTGTGTGGATTAAGATTGATTCGCTCCTCCTTCTGTTCCCTACAGACCACTATCTCATGAATGCGATCCCATCCATCTTTCCACACCTCGGTCTGTCGATCTGCAGGCAGCTCTCAAGCTGAAACCCGCCCCCATCGGATACGTCCGGCTGCCTTGTCGATTTTTCCGAAGCGGACGCTGTTGCTGCCTGGGCTAACTAGGTCGAGGAAGTCTCTTCGGATCCGCGACGCTTATTCGAAGAAGAGCCAGCTTGTAGCCATAACAGACCCGCTCTACGCCTGGCACCGGAGGATTCCTTTAATATACGCTCTGCATTACCGCTATCTCTCGGATCGGCCATGGCTATTCTCGAGCCCAGGCAAGCCGTGCCATGCCAACGGCCAAACAGACTGGTGCCAAGCTAGCACGCAAATATGGTGACCTTGGGTTGTGGTCGGAGATGGGGTCGGGACGGCAACAGACAAGAACCGAGAGCCGTGTTGCTGGAAGAGAGCACTAGGGTCGATCCAGAAAGCCCGCCAAGGTTCATACGGCGACTAGCCCGTTGGCCGTCGCTCCTGGACCCAGCGACATGCTGCCTTTGCGAAGCCCGCCTCCCCGTCCTTCGACGACCCGACCTTCCTCGATTCGGCGGCCACAGGGCTCGCGATGCTTCGACTGGCCTGCTACCGCCTTGTTCGATGCTACGACTTCTTTGCACGTACTTTAGGTACGAGGCAGACTTAGGGTTAGCGCACTGAAGCCCAGCCTCGTGCAACCTGCCATCTGCCACCTGCCACCTGCCACCTTACTAGCTATAACGTTGTCATAATTGGGATGTTTCGCAACGTA
>JALNIF010004425.1:0-15114 GCA_026284005.1 Thecaphora frezii | reverse complement strand
TCCTCTCCCCCGTACACTCGCTCGCCATCGCCAACTTCTTCGCAACCCACGTCGGCGACATCCACTCTTTCCACTTCCCCCGCGAACCCGTCACTCAGCGCTTCCTCGGCTATGGCAGCATCACCTTCAGCTCCCCAGACGCCGTAAAAAAGGCCCTCAACGGCAGCAACCAAGCCGGCACCAGCCAATGGCTCGTCCACCTGCCCCCCATGCTCCCCACCCGCCCTCGCAACACCTACCTCCACGACTCCGCCCACTCCAAGCTCGCCGGCAACATGGACCCCACCGCCACTGTCATGTCCTACGACCAGGCTGCACGCCGCTGGAGCCCCAAGCTCCTCCGCAACCCCGCCGCCTTCAGGCCCGGCTGGGAGGACGTCGCCGCCCTATTCGGCCTCCATGCCTCGTCCAACATCTACCACGACGCCGATCCCAAGCACTGGGACCACATCCTCCTCCCTAGACAAACCCAAGAGGCCAAGCCAAGGGCGTGGGACGACGTCGATTCACAAGGATGGGAGGACCTCGACCCTGAGTTCGAAGCCGAGGAGCTTGGCGACAAGCCCCTCTCTCCCAACTCAATCTATTACATCGACCCATCGCCCCACAAGGTCCTATTGCACGTCGAACGCCGCCTCGCCACGCCCACCGTCCGAAGCGCTATGGCTGTGCGCGAGTTGGACAACATCATCGCTCCAGGGGGCATGTACAACAGGCCGAGGCCGTCGCCCGGGGCCCTCGATGCGGCCCTCAAGAGGTTCGGTGGCTTTGGCGGCGGCCTCGCCGAGGCGGTGCGCCAGAGACAGGAGGCGGAGGCGGCCGAGGCGCGCAGTGGCGATGATCGAGGTAATGCTAGGCGGACCCTTGGGAGTCGCGACGGCTACCGCGATAGAGGCGATCGCCGGGTCGAGCACGGCAGACACGGCAGCAGCAACGGCAGCAGCAACAGAAGCAGCAACGGAAGCAGAGACTCGACCAATGTTGGCACCTGGACCGGAACCTCGACTAGCACCAAAGGCCGTTTCGGAGACGACGCTGGCCCTTTTAATTCCCGCCGCTACTGCAGTACGCTTGCCGTGCGGCCCCGAACGTTGCACGACGCGCGTCGAGACAGCGTCGGCGGGGGCCCTGCCAGCGTCTTATCGGTCTCGGCGCCGCAGCGCTGCTCGGCCTGCCGGGCCCGTGCTTTTGGCACTAGCGCCGTAGCGCGCGGCCTCTCGGACAAGGCGCGCCGCAAAGCCGAGTGGCAGCGCAACCGCAAGTCCAACTTTGTCGACGCCCTCACTGTACGCGTCTTTGGCGGCCGCGGCGGCGACGGCTGCGTCTCATTCCACCGCGAAAAGTACGTCCAGTACGGTCCGCCCTCGGGCGGCAACGGCGGACCGGGCGGATCCGTCTACATCCGCGCCGTGCTCGGCCCCACCAACCTCTCACGCCTCTCGCGCCGGTACCGCGCCGCCGATGGCCAGCATGGCCAGGGCTCGTTTTTGCACGGCAAGCGCGCCGAGGACAAGGTGATCGAGGTGCCCGTCGGCACCGTCGTCACCGCTGTCTGCCGGAGGCTGGATGAGGAAGAGGCGCTGGTGCAAGAGTACGAGCAGGACCTGCTGCGGCGCGCCAGGAAGGGAGGATGGGAGATGGGCGGCCTCGTGGCCAAGGAGGAGCCCGTCGAACGCGCCGAAAAGGCCGAGCGCGCCCGGCGGTTGGCGCAGCGCCAGCAGATGGCGCTCGAGAATGCGGAGCTCGTCGACGTCGATGGCGAGCATGTCGAAGGTGAGGAGGCCGAAGCATCGGCGGCGCCGAAGCGTGACGAGGACTACGACGACGAAGATATTGACGGAGAGGCGTTGCTGGATCCTGCCGAGGCGATGCATATCCAGCTGTTGCGCGATAAGGTGTGGCGCCACTATCCGCGCTCGGAAGAGTCCAACTACCGGCGCGACGAGTTCCGTGCGGCCGAGATGCGATTGGCGTTTGAGAAGCGCCGGCAGTTGTCGCGCAACGCTAAGGCTTCGGCGCTCATCGTGTCGGGCGCAGACGGTGGCGGCGTCGGTGGCATCGAGCGGAGCGCGGCGTCGATGACGCCGTACGAGGAGGAGCTCGAGGAGGCAAGCGAGCGTGGCGAGGTCGAGGAGAGGAGCGTGTGGCAGGTCGACCTGGATACCCCTACGCCGGCGGGGTCGCCGGGGATCCTGCTGGCGTCGGGCGGTCTGGGTGGGTTGGGCAACCCAAGCTTTTTGACGTCGACCAACCGATCGCCGAAATTTGCGACGCGGGGTAAGATGGGCGAATCGGTCGAGGTGCGGCTCGAGGTCAAGTCGCCGGCGGATATCGGGCTGGTGGGGTTGCCGAATGCGGGCAAGTCGACAGTGCTGCGCGCGCTGAGCGGGGCGAGGGCCGAAGTGGGGAGCTGGCGGTTTACGACGCTGAGCCCGAATCTGGGCGTGGTGCGGCTGGATGATCGTGGTAGGTTGGTGGGTGTAGAGAAGGGGGAGGTGGAGGAGGGGTATGGGAGGGTTAGGGGTGTTGAGATGGAGCGTGGTGCGGCGTCTGGAGAGGGGGAAGGGGACGGGGAGGGGATCGAGACGGTAAGGTTGACGCTGTCCGACGTGCCGGGGCTGATTGAAGGGGCGGCAGAGAATAAAGGCTTGGGACATGAATTTTTGAGGCACGTAGAACGGTGTCCCGTTCTGGTCTATGTGGTGGATATGGGGCCGGATAATCCGTATCCCGAGCGGGATCTGCTGACGCTGAGGAGGGAGTTGGAGGAATTTCGACCGGGCTTGAGCCGGAGGTGTAAGGTGGTGGTGGCGAATAAGGCGGATCTGTGGGGAGGAGAGGGGGGGGATGTTGAGGTGGCGAAAGAGAAGTTGAAGAGAATTAGAGAGACGGTGAGGGAGATTTGGAAGGAGGATGAAGAGGGAGAGGGAGAGGGGGATGGGGAGGAAATGAAGGTGATGGCAGTGTCGGCGAAGAAGAGGTTGGGGATGGAGGGGTTGGCGAGGAGGTTGGGGGAGGTGCTGAGGAGGGAAAGGGAGAGGGAGGGGAGGTGGGAGGAGGAGGTGGTGGATGTATAGAGGGTTTTTCGTTTTGGGAAGGAATGGAATGGCAGTGAGCTGCAAGAATAAAATAAAGCGAGCAGTTGTGTAGAATCAGAGGGTGCGGGTTGAGGGGGCGGTGCTGTGAGGTGTTACAGGAGGAATGGGAGATCGGAAGGGCTTTCTCATAACTACCTAACCTCACCCCCGGCGCGGTATTCTTGTATGTCTGGCGCATCGGACCGACCGTTTCCAGTTCCAAAAGAAGCACAAATGTGGCTCCATCCCATCCACCCATCTGCGTCTGGCGGCGACGCGTGTCGACGCGTGGCTCGGTTTTCCGACCTGCCTTCTCGTTTTTCCTTTCTTTCTCACTTTCTCTCTTATTCGAGTTAAAGTACGTCGAGCTTCGTATTTCAGGAGGTGGCTGGGTTTTTCGTGGTGGACCTCTGCGTAGCCGGATCAGGATGGTACGGCGGGGTGTGTGGGAGTCGGAGGGCGGATCCATATTATGAAGCGATAGGAGGAGGAAGGACAGGAAAAGCGACCGGTTTAGCACCGACCACTCCTATCTATGGCTGGGTACCGAACATCCAAAGGGTCAAAGTCATGAGCTTAGCTGGGTACCTGTCGGTGCAAAGCTCCGACGCCGGTTTGGCGTTTCGAGGGCGTGGAAGAGGTCGTACGATGCCAAATGTACCGGCCATGGTGTACCCGCTTTGGGTTGACGTGCGCTGGTGCACCTCCCTTCAGGCAAGAAGAAGTAAGAGGAGGATGTGGCGGAAAGTGAAAGTTCGAACGAGCGAGGGACGGTTGAAGCGTCCCGACCACTCGCGATCCTATCGAGGGTGTACGACAATGGATAAGAGAGGGAGAGGTTGCGGATTCGTGTTGCGGCTTGACGTTGAGCCTCTAAGATTTTCGGGGTTTCTTGGTCCTCTCGCGGCGACTACGTCTCGCATCCGCATCTTCGGCGGCGATGGACCTCCGCACCAGGCTCTGCTGCGGCTGCTTTCTCTTCCTCTTCCCCGCCGCTTTTGAAAGGAGGGAGCGGGAGATCAATACAAGTACTTGAAAACCTCGACGTCGCTCGAAACGGTCGGGGCGATACGCTAGAACCACCTCGGCTGTCTGCATTACTTCAATAAGTCTCTGCAAGTCTGCCCGGTCCCCTTCTTACTATTCAAAAATTGGAGCGGGCTCGGAAAGCGGTAGTCATTAGTGTCGGTTGGCAAAGAGGTTCGATGAGCGGGAGGATGGTGTACAGGGGCGATAGACTTTCTTTCTCCCCTCTTTCTCCCTTTTTGCAACACCATATCCGTGACCGATTCCGAAGTCCCCGGCACCTGCCCCCCATCTGTGCATCCTTTCTCGTCACCTCCGCCTCTCGCTCGGGTCCGCTTCCACTTCCGCCCACAGAAAGATGCTACACTGGCAGTGTCTGCCCAACCGTGCTGTCCACCTCAATCAGTGGGACTTTTCATACGGCACAGGGGTGGGACGACCGACCATTCGGTAGAGTTCCGTCGATGATTATTCGCGATCGATGAAGAATGGGACCAGACTGAGAAATACCGGCGATGGCTCCCCATCGACGGGCCGGCAGCTGCTGAGAGGCTCCATTGCGGGCCTCGGACGGGTCATCGATGGGAGCGGGTGCGGTACCAGATACCGATGCGGGGCTACACCTATGGAGACGTGGCGGGGTCTAGTATGTGTATTGTGGTCTATGATCCTCGATTCCACGCCTTCCACCGCCGAGTTATCCACTCGTCTGCTAAACCTCCAACCCGGTCAGGTTACCCTGCCCGGCGGAGAAGAACGTGGTGCACACAGCCGCAGCCACACACGCACGCGCACACGCTTGACGTTGCTCATAGGTTCATTCATGTCTTCCATGGGCGTGTAAAAGTGCACCGCGCTACCGTACCCCAGCTCGCGTCGTCGGCGCAAAAGACAAACACCCAAAAAAAGCACGGGGCGTAGTGATGTCAGGGGGAAGAAGACAGATTCCTCTAAATTCTGCTTTTGTTTTTGATATAAAAGTTCTCCCCATGTCCGCCCCGTCTAGATAGGGCCGGCTCATGATTCGATGCGAGGCGTGGAGATATTTTGGATGGCGGCGGCATATAAGTGCATAGAGCGGGTTGAAAAGAGGGGTGCAAGAAAGGCAGAGATCTCTATCGATTCTCGCGGCTAATACGCGTTACAAACTCTGGCTTGTGGGGTTACAGCATCGGAACGAGCACAGCTCGCTCGAGATATAAGCACTCCGCAGCAAAAGACGTAGCGTAGCGAGTAGCGGAGCGGACGCGCCTCAGGCGACGACGACGGCAGCGACGACGCTGAGCATCATGGCGTCGACCTCGTTGTGGTGCTCAGCGAGGTAGGCGTCCATCTTCTCGAAGTTCTGCATGGCGACGCGGCCTCGAGCCTCGTCGCGGTGCTGCGGAAACATTTCGTCCACCACCAGTCCGCTCATGTCGATCCACAGCCGCGACGGATCGCGCAGGTCGCTGCGGACCGCGTCGTCCGGCGTCGTGGTGACGAGCTGTCCGAACTCGACGCCGTGCGGACGGCGCCGCGCCGCCTCGAGCGCCTCGGCATCGAGCCGCAACAGCAGATCCACCGACCACCGCTCCAGTCCGTAGCGCGACACCTCCTTGATGTGGTGGCGCTGCCGACCCGACGGCGGCGCCGATGGCAGGTTCCACTCGAGCACGTCGGCGTCAAACGCAATCACGCTCCAGATGATGCCCGGATGCTGGATCTCGAGCGTCACCCGCCGCGTCGACCGCTCAAAGTCGATCTCCTCGGCCACCGCACGCACCGTAAAGTGCTGCGAGGCCGGCGCCGGCGCCGCGTACCGCGTCATTACAGCCGCCGCTCCCTCCGACGCCGGAAGCGGCGCCGGCAGCTGGAACTTGTACGGCGTGATAAAGTCCGACACCGGGTAGAGGACGTCAAAGTCGGGATTATAGGCGTTCATCTCGCGCAGCTCCGCCGCCTCGCCCGGCCGCCCGAGCACGCGCTGTACGTCGTTGGCCAGCTCCGCGAAGCCGGGCGCCGGATCGGCGGCGCCCATGTTGAGGAACCAGTCGCCGCTCGTAATGTTTTCGATGTGGTGGACAAAGAGCCGCTTCGGATGCATCTCGTCGAACGGCCGCCACGCCGGCGACGCAAAGACGGCCACTATTACTGCCGTCATCGCCAGTAGCGCCAAGATGGCCCGCTGCAGCCCCGCCGTCGAGTAGCGGTGCGCCAGCGGGATCGCCACGGGCAGCGCCAGGAAGCAGAGCGCCGACACGAGCGTGGCGATGATGTTGTCCGCCGGCGAGATCTCGCCCATCCGGCCCGTCAGCGGCACAAACAGGTCCAGGAACGACGCCATCCCCTCGAAGCCCACCACCGATGGCACCAGCACCAGCAGACCGTACGTCCACGGCGAGACGCGCATGTCAGGTGCCACCTGGCGCATCTCGAGGTTGCCGAAGCCCACCAGCACAAAGTCGTTGACCGTCGTGCTGACCAGCATCGTACCCGCCGCCAACACCATCAGGTAGGCGCTGCCGATGCCGAACGCGTTCATGATGAGCAGCGCGATGGTGAAGAGGATGGCCATGCCCGTCAGCGTGGCGCGCTCAAAGTAGGGGCGTCGATGCGGCTCGACCAGCAGCGACATTGCCAGCTGCACCGCCAGGATCGACGCCATCGCCGGCGGTCCGTAGAGCAGCACGGCGGCAAACTCGTGCGAGAACCAGCTCATGCCCTTGCCGAGGACGTGCACCATCAGCAGCGCCACCGCGTTGGCGCCGACGATGGCGGCCACAAGACTGGCGACGGCACCGCCCACCGACAGCATCGTTAGCTTAAGCGCGCCCAGGTGCTTGTCGGCGCTCGTCACGGCCGACATCTGGAAGTTGACGATGGCCGAGATGCCCATCACGATCGACTTGATCGCCTTGTTGCTGACGAGGATAAACTTGCGGCCGGCCACGGTGAAGTAGACGGGCAGCGACTGGCGCGGCTGCGGGCGGATGTTGGGCAGCAGCGCCTCGGCTGCGGGGTTGAGGCAGAGATGCTCGACGATGGCCAGCACGTTTTCGCCAAAGTGCTGCGTGGCGCCGGGCTCGAGGTGCGCGGGCACGTCCTTGCGCGTGTGGTAGAGGTAGCTGTTACCGACGAGCGCCATATCGAGGCCGGTGAGGCCGTTGCCGTACTCGACAAACTGGCGGAAGTCGGTGTCGCTGAGGATGAGGCCGGTGGAGAAGACATCGTTGGCCAGCACGGTGCCAAAGGGGTGGGGCACCTTGGAGTAGGCCTCGATCATCTCGTTGCTGGTGGCCTGGAAGAGGAGCTCGGGCCCGCTGGTGCCGCAGGCCTCGAGGTTGACGACGGCGCGAACCGTATCCTTGGTCTCGGCATGCTGGGTGATGTAGAGGTGCGAGGCGTCCTGGAGCGACTCTTCACCGTTGTTGAAGAGGAGGATAACGCTGTGCTTGAGCCTGCGGCCGATGCGCGGCAGCGTAAGGATGCGGAGCGCTTCGAGCAGGATTGACACGCCGATGCCGTCGTCGGCGCCGCCGGGCGAGGGGAGCGTCGAGTCGAGGTGGGCGTTGAGCAGCAGCGCGTTGGCCTTGCTCTCGTCGCTGCCGTCCGAGATGCGGACGACGAGGTTGGACATCGAGTAGTAGCGTTTCCAGACGACGTTGCTCATAAAGTCGAAGCGGTGGGCGCCGTCGCCGATCTGCTTCCACACCTCGACCTGGGTGCGGCTATCGTCGCCGCCCTCGCCGGAGCCGGTGTCGTGCCATCCCTCGTAGCGGCGGAGAATCTCCTCGAGCCAGTCCTCGGCGTCGACGTGCTGCTTGGTGCCGACGATGCGGTATCCGATGCCGACCGAGAGGTGGTGCATGACCGAGACGGCGTTGGCCTCGCTAAAGAGCGACGAGAGCGGAGCGTCGGTGGTGTTGGAGGGCGTCGACGACCGCGGGCTGTAGGCAGCGGCGAGCTCCGGAGCGACGCCGGCGGCGACAATCGAGGTGGCGGGCTTGGGCGTGGGCAGCTTGTAGTGGAGGTGAAGCGTGGCCGAGGCGAGCGCCGCCACCAGGCCCAGCACCAGCAGCACAAAGCTCGCCGACTTGCGCGTCCGTCGGTAGTTGACCGGATCGATCTCGTTGGCCTCGGTCTCGGCCGTGATCCGAGCCGATGTTGCCGAGGCTGCACCGTTGGCGCTGGCGTTTGCGTTTGCGTTGGCCGCTGCCGAAGCTGCCTTGGTGGTCGGTGGAGCAGCGCCTCGATTCGGGAGCGCCGACGACGACGACGCCGTGGGCCGAGCCGGGCTCGAGGCACCGGCGCCGGCCTTGCTCGGCTTGGCTTTTCTAGGCGGCATCCTCTATCCGCAATCAGCCTCCGAGAAGCGGAAGCGGAGCAGCGGGGTCAGACGGTGGCCAGGTAGCTCCACAACAGGTCGGCGAGCTGACGAGGCGATGCTATGGAAACAGAAGCAGGCTGGGCAAAGGTGTGGGTGTGGGGAGAAGGGAGGGGCAAAAGGGGTGTGAAGGTAGGAAGCAAGGCAGAGCCAACCAGCGGCAGCGGCGCTTGCCTTTGCGAGAATAGCCCTTTGTCGGCCTCGACGATACCAGCACGAAGCGCAAGACGGCGGCGGCGGCTGCCGACGGCCATGCACCAAGACGCCGCAGAAGAACTGCAACACAGCAGCGCCAGGCCAAGCCGTTGAAACCGGATCGGACCTTCTGTGCCGCCGTTCCAACAAAAGCAGTACTTATCACTGTCACTGACGACATTCATTATAGTACTTTCGAATCGTCAATACAACTATTGTACTCTGACCGCCTGTGTGATGAGCTGCGTGCGTGCAGGGACCACAACCACTGCCCGCCCGCCGGCCCTTTGCCGCCGTCGTTCGAGTGCGGATCCGCTCGACGTATGTGTGGGCATCGTCTGGCACTGCGGCCCTAGCTTCCGACTTCACAGGTCACCGCGTGCGTAGAGGGAAGAGTACGGCGGTCACTCCTTAAAGCCAGTCGCCCCTAGCCCGCCTCCAAAGCATGCACAGTCGTCGCAAACCGCCTCGGATCGGCCGAGGATCGGAGGGGCGATGCTAGGCGCCAGCACGCCATACCAGATGGGCAGACGTCGACCCTGACCGCCAAGGCAATAATAGTAACCTTAATAATAAAAAGGGGGCGAGGCGAAAACGTCGGTTTGCGCCTGTACGGCGAGGAACTGACGGCAAACGCTCTCCAGCAGCGGCAACGAGCACAAAGAGGGATGCAAGTGAAGCCTGGGAGGTTCAAGGCACACGCGCCGACGCGCACTGCTTTTTTGGTCTGTTTTCTCCTAACTCCCTCGCGCGTTGGATCGCCAGGCCTGCTCTCCCAAGCCGGGGCCAAGTACGGGATCCAGACCGATAAGCCAACAGGTAGTTACGGGCTAGCCGACTGCCTCCACTTTTTATTTTGGACGCTGGACCCCTTCAAGCGCGGGGCGGCACTTTGGCCAACCCCCAAGCGATCTGGCTCAGAGACGTGCTAGGGTCGACTTCCGCCGAAGCACCTTTCACGTCCATCCTCGCTCCATCCTGCTCCTCCCCACCATCGCAAGCCGTGTTCCACCAGAAAGAAAGCGACCCTCCTCCTCTAGATCACCCGGATCCACCACGAGCAGCTCTTACACCTCGGCCCCGTCTCAGTCCTCAAGATAAACGCATCCACCGCTCCGCACCGCCGCCGGATCAGGACCCTTCGCTGTCCCGCAGGACGGACGCTGCCGACGGCCAGCGCCCGAACACGACGGCAGCGACGCCAATTCGCATATAGCTTGGACAAAGCCTAGGGATACGCTGCTCCTCTTCGCTTGAGCGCCAGACCTACGCGCCGCACCGCACCGCCTCGACGTGGATCTTCAACCAACGGCGCCCCTTCGACCATTCGGCAGCTTCGCCGTCATCATCGGGCCAGCCGCACGGGAAGATGGACCCCTTCGGCGATCCCGACCAGGAGCAACACGCCGCCTCCAGCGCCGTGGAGTGGACGCAAAAGCCGCCAGTACCGAATACCGGCGCTGGCGTCTCTGGACCCTCAACGGCCTACAAGCTGGACTCGCCCTTTGACGACGACGCCGCAAACGATGCTCTTGCCGCGCCCACGATCGAGGCGCCCGATCCGCTCGGCGCTTCCGAGCTAGCGTCCGGCCGAGCGCACGCTGCCAACGGCCCCGACGGCTTCGACGAGCCGCCCGCCTCTGTGATGCTCGACATCGACGGAGACTCGGCGACGCCGCGAGCCACGTCCGGGGCGGGGCGCAGGTCCCCCGCATCGGCCCCGCCTTCATCCCGTGGCAGGCGGATCAAAGCATCCATCTTTGAACAGTCCCGCATCCCGGACGATCCGGAGCCTGCCGGTCGGTCGACGGCGGACGGCTACGGCGACGACGGCGACGAGGACCTCTACGCAGACGAAGAGGCGGCTCTGATGGCGCGGAGTTCGAGGGAGCGAGGCTATCCGGAGGCCTCCACCAGCCGAAACAAGGACAAGTCTCGCTCGCACTGGACCGCCAGCGACGGCGACGGCGACAACAACGACAGGTCAGGATCGCAGCACCGCCATCGTCGACGCGACGCCGTGGTGAGCTCCACGTCCAGCCGCTCGGAGCGGAGCGGCCGCCGCCGCGGGAGGAGGCGAGGCTGGGACTGGGCCTCGGCGCTGCCGTCAACGACGCCGCGGAGCCGTCGCATGGCGCTCGGCGGGCTCGACCCTAAGCAAAAGGCGCTGTGGATGTGGGCCAACGTCGACAACCTCGACGCCTTCCTGCAAGAAGTCTACGCCTACTACCTCGGCAAGGGGGTCGTCTGCATCGCGCTGTCGCGCGGGCTCAACCTGCTGTGAGTGGACCACTCGCCCGAGGAATCGGACGGCAGAAGTGAATGGCTCGGCGGCGACAAGGGACGCTGACCGCCGTCGTGCTTCTGCTTTTCCCTCTATATCTCGATGAACGGTCCGGGCGCTTCGTAGGACGATCGCCTTTGTGATCGGCTTCTCGACCTTCCTCCTCGGCTGCGTCGACTATTCAAGCATCCGGCACGATGGGCAGCTCTCGGAGGTCATCGTGGGCCACTGCGTATCGCGCTTCTCGAACCTCTCGCTGCTGCTGATGATCAGCTTCTCTGCCTTTTACGGCTGGCAGGTGGTCCAGTTCGGCCTCGGCCTCTCGCGCCTGGCAGCGATGCATCGCTTCTACACGCACCTCCTCAACATTCCCGATGTAAGTCTTGCAGGGGACGGCGGCACGGCAAACTAGCCTGATGTGCTGAACGGGCGGGGCGGGCTGTGGTCCTGATCAATCCAATCCAACCCGATCCTCTCTCCGACGCTGACTGATGATGCTATTGCATCCTCTTACGCTGATCCCGACTCCTACGCCGGACGCTGCGGGCTTCCGCATCCTTCATTGTACCGCCTGTCGCCCGCCGCTATCCCAGGCCGACGTCCAGTCGATCCCTTGGAACGAGGTCGTCAACCGGCTGGCCGCGCTACGAGAAGAGCATCCGATCACGTCGCTCAGCTCTGAAGTCGGCGGCGGCGCAGCCAACCCGGCCAAGGACAAACTAGACGCCCACGACGTCGCAAACCGCATCATGCGCCAGGAAAACTACCTCATTGCGCTCTTCAACAAAGACACGCTCGATCTAACGGTGCCCGGCCTCCGCCACCGCAGCCCAGCGCTGACGCGGAGCCTCGAGTGGAACCTCAACTTTTGCCTGCTCGGCTTCCTCTTTGACTCGCAGGGCCAGGTGCGGCGCCAGTTTTTAACGGATCGTCACCGTGGCCAGCTGATCGATGGGTAGGTTTGGTTTGTCGGGCGGTCAAGAACTTGACCCTTCCCTCTCCCTCTGTTGCTCCCTTGCCCATCTTCCTCTCGTCGCCGCTTCGCCGGTCCTCAGACCGGGATGTCGGCTCTGCCTTCCGTCCACTGACCATCCTTCTTCTTCCTCTTTTCTTTCCTCCTCTTTTCTTTCCTCTTTTCTTTCCTCTTTTCTTTCCTCTTTTCTTTCCTCTTTTCTTTCCTCCCATCTTTCCTCGTCTGCCCCTTTTGCCCCACTCGTGTTTCCTTCCATGGTGAACGGCCGCTGCAGCCTGAGACGGCGCTTCCTCTTTATGGCGATCGTCAATGCGGTCTTTGCACCCTTCATCGTGCTGTACCTGCTGGTCTACTCCTTCTTCCGCTACTTTGAGGTGAGTCGCCCGATCGCTCAGGGCGTGCTCCGCCCGAGGATCCAGGGGGTCGTGCGCGCGCTGAACCGTGATCTTCTCATGCCCCAAAAACCTGCTCCGCCTCCCCCACCCCCGTTTCCCTTTTTCCGACGCGGTGCAGGAGTACCACAAGGATCCGTCAAACCTCGGGTCGCGGCAGTATACCCAGTACGCGCGGTGGAAGTTTCGCGAGTTCAATGAGCTGCCGCATCTCTTCCGCCGGCGATGCCACAGCTCGTATCCTTACGCCCAGCGCTACATCGACCAGTTTCCCAAGGAAAAGACGGCGGTGGTGGCGCGCTTCGTCGCCTTCATCGCCGGCTCCTTTACGGCTGTGCTGCTGCTGGCGTCGGTGATCGACCCGGACCTCTTCCTCCACTTCGACATCACGCCGCAGCGCAACGTGCTCTTCTACATCGGCGTCTTCGGCACCGTGCTGGCGGTGTCGAGGGGTATGATCCCAGACGAGCACCTCGTCTTTGAGCCCGAGGTGCTGCTGCGCGCCGTCATCCACCACACCCACTACATGCCCGAGCACTGGAAGGGCCGCTTCCACTCGACCGACGTCCACGTCGAGTTTGGTCAGCTCTACACGCTCAAGATCTACGTCTTTCTCCAGGAGCTGCTCTCGGTCATCACGACGCCGTTCGTGCTGTGGCTCTCGCTGCCCAGGTGTGCGCCCGAGATCATCGACTTTTTCCGCGAGTTTACCGTCCATGTCGACGGCATCGGCTACGTCTGCTCCTTTGCCGTCTTCAACTTCCGGCGCGAAGGCAACGCTGCGGCCGGTGGAGGAGACGGCCCCGCTGCCGTCGACGACGAACGGATGCCGGGCGCGGCCGGTGCCGGACCGAGGCAGGCCAAGATGGAGCAGAGCATCCTCGGCTTCAAGGCCAACCATCCGGACTGGGAGCCCACCGATCCTGCAAGCTCCCTCTTCCTGTCGCGCATGGCTGCTGCGGCTACCGACGCCGAAGGGGACCTTGCGCCTCCGGCTCGATTTCGGGGCGAAGGCGGCGTCGTCAGCGCCGGCGGTTCTTTGGATCCGAGGCAGCTCGAGTATCCCGGCGAGGCGGAGGGCAAGCCGTTTACGCCAGTCAACTCGACGCTGCTGGCGACGCGGTCGCAGTTCTACGAAAACGCCTTTACGCGGTCGATTGCGCTAGCGCGCGACAAGGACAACGCTGCGGCACTGGCGGCGAGCGCGCACAGAGGGCGCAACGCCGCGGCCAAGGGACCGGCTGGGCACAACCACCACTCGCGGTCCAAGGGGAGGTCACGGATGGTCAATGACGGCAGCTTCTCGCAGCGCATCATCGAGGAGGACGAAGGCGAGACGGAGGTGGCGGAGCGGGCATTCAGCACCGACCTGCTGTCGCCGGGGCGAAGCCAGACGGGCGTGGGAACGGCGGCCGGCGGCGGCAGCGGCGATGCGATGGAGCAGAGCCACTTTGAGGCTGCGGGCAATGCGGGAGTCCGCGACTTGCTGCACCACATCTACACGGGTCGGGGGACGCCGGGCGGCCCGCGCTGGTAAACGCAAGACGATGCAAGCACCCGCTGCTGCTCATGAAGCATCATGACCTGACGCTGCTCAGCTTTGCGGGGAATCCCTCCTACTGCTGCTGCTGCTGCTGCTGCTGCTGCATCTGTCGGCTCGCGACGAGGAAACTTGGATTGTGCAGCGACGGATGGGCACAGGCGAGAGCCGCGGCAGCCGCAGAAATCTATGACCGCTCTTGATACGGAATCACGCATGACGATGTAGCTGTATCCCTTCGATCCACGATCGCTTGCTGTAGCAATCTAAGAGATGGATTTTCAACTACGAAGAGGACATGGCAGGATTGGCAATGGTGTCGACGAGCTTTTTGCATGTGTCTCTGCGGACGACGAGGAACCCCGGCGGCGGCCGATGGCGAGCGCTAAGTGTCGTCACGGCGACGGATGCTGGAGGAGGCGAGGCGATGACTGCCGGGACCGCGGCGCTTGATTTCATCGACGCAATCTCCGGGAGAGAAATTGGGACGAGGAAAATGCAAACGGCAAACAGGAGCCACGCTTGGGATGTGCCTCTGCTTTGCGCGAGCTAACGCGACGAGCAGGTTAGGTCCAAGGAGGCCTGGCAACGAGCGGCCCCACGAGAGAGGGGTTTACGGCGGCAGTTGGGCCTCAGGGCCAAAAGACGAAAGCAGGAGCGCGAGCAGTGTGCATGCAATTTTCCAAAATCGAATTGGATCAGGGGCCCGACGACGAGGGGAGAGGCGGCGCGCGCCTCTGTCTGGCCTCCACGCCTGGCCTTGCTGCAGCCGCCTCAATCGACTCACCTCTCTGAGCCCTGTTTGCGTGTCGTCGAGCGCGACGGCGCGAATTGGCTTGCAGGCGTGTGGAGCGAACGAGTGAAAGAGAAAGAGGGGGAAAGAGAGAGAGAGAGCGAGAGAGAGAGCGAGAGCGAGAGAGAGAAAGCGCGTACGAGAGGCGCCCAGAGAAAGGCGAGGGGCGGGTGAGGCGGCCGCCTGCGCGGTTCAGCGAATTGGTTGGCAAGCAACGCAAGCTTCTGTCCATCGGGCATCCATCCATCCGTCCATCCGGCCGTCAGTCTGTTTGTCCTTCTCTATCCGCCATCGCGCGCGCGTCTCTGTCCGATTTCCCCAAGCCACCATCGCAGCGCGCAGCCGCCTGTCCACCGCCTCTCCCCTTTTCTTCTCTCTCCATCCCTATCTCTTCCCTTTTCTGCCTTGCCTTCTGCCTTGCGCTCTCTCTTGCTCTCTTTGCCCGGCAGCCTCGGTCTGTTGGCGCGC
>JALNIF010004415.1:0-10459 GCA_026284005.1 Thecaphora frezii | reverse complement strand
TCCATCAGGTACTTGCGCCTCTTTCTTTTTCTTTGCCCCTTACCTGCATCCACCGCGTCCCTGCCTCGCACCTTTGGTAATTAATTCCTAGACCGTCCCTTCTTATCCCCCGCATCCCCTGGCGCCTGTCTCGGCTTCCAGCCTTGTTGGTCAACTGTCCCCCGCCGGGGGGGGAGGGTGTCAGCAGCTGACCGGGTCAGGGCGAGGACGATAGTTTAGCTCGGTGCGATGCCTCCCCCCTTTTTTCCCTCCCCTTTGGTTCTTTTGGGTTGATTGCAACTCTGGATGTTGTTGCCATGGCAGAGTGCGAATCCACTGGGCGTTCCCCTTCGTTCCTTTGGTCCTTGGCTTTTTCAACTTTGTCATCAATCTCACTCTCAACTCTCAGCTCCCAACTCTCAACTCTCAATGACCGCCTTGTCTGTCGAATAGTCCAAATCGAGTTGTGTCCTTAGGGCACGCTGTCGTGATGAGGGTGAGGGCGTGGGTGTGAGTGTGAAATGGCGGGTGACTGCGGTAAATGGAGTACGAAAGGGGGGGGTTTCAAGGTGCATTTTTGGTGGGTTTTAACTTTTGTTGTGGAATTCCACGTGGTAGGCAGGTAGGAAGGGAAGTAAGGTGCCGTGGAAGGATACTAGGGGCTGGAGTGAACGAGTGCCTGTACAAGGTGTAAGGAGAGAGAGCAAGGGAAAGGGGTAGAGCTCATCCCGGGCAGTGCTGCAGGCAAAGGCGAGTGTCTGAGACGTACAGAGGCGGGTTCGATACGTGAGGATCGTGCGGGCCTCAAGCCGACTTGTCCTTCTTCCTCTTCTTCTTATCTCTCGACTTTGCCGCGCCCGACTCATCTACGACTGCATCGTCGTCTTGGTTGTCGAGTGACTTCCTCGACTTCCTCTTGGATCCCTTGGCCGGTTTCTCTTCATCCTTCGCAGATGACGGGGTAAGCGGTAGCGCCTCCACCGCCTCGTTGTCCTCGTCCTTGTCTCGCTCTGCCTCCTCGTCATCATCGTTAAACGTGGTGTGGGACCCGGCGGCTTTCCCGTCCCCTTTGGCAGCATCATCCGACTCGCTATCTTGATCTTCCCACCTGACGCGCCTATTTTGCGGCTTCGCCTCCTCCCCACCACTAGCGTCTGTAGCATTCCTCTTGTTCTTCTTAGCATTCGCCGCGAAGCCCACGACGTTCGCGTCCGACAGGGACTTGGCAAGGTACGAAGCATCCTCGGTCGGCGCGGGCACCGAAAAGGGGTCGTCGAGCAACGATCCGTGCAGCGAGAGGATGTGGTTGGCCACCATCATCGAGATGGTGGTGAAGCGCAGCTTTCCGTCCTCGCCGCCGAGGCGCGAGCCGTCGCGCTTCGAACGCCACTGGCCCAGGCCCCGGTCGGCACCCATGCCGTGGACGTGCACGTCGGCCTCGGCGTCGATGACGAATTCCCACTCGTCCTGCTTGAGGTGCGAAGCGGGGATCGAGGCGTTGAACGTGCCGTACAGCAGCAGCGAGACGTGCGAGGGCGACGAGAGCGTGATGGTGCCCTCTGTTTGGCGTCGTCGTCGTGGTTGTCGGTCGTGGGTGCGAAGCGAGGATTCCGGAATAACGGGGAGAAAAAAGAGGGGGAAAGAAAGGCAAATCCATCAGCCGATGCGCTCGCAGGGTCGCGGACCAGGCGGCGGCAGCGGTTGGCCACGCACCGAGCTTCTGGCCAATCTTGGGCCGCCACACGATGCATTCAAACTCGATGGGCGCCGAAGGCGACGCATTGTCTGCGTAAAACTTGGCCGACTCGGCAAGGAAGCGGAGGGGGCGATGTGTGATGAGGACGCCCGAGAGCTGGGGCACGTAGCGCATGACGAGCGTGTCCATGAGGTCAGAAAAGGCGGCGTACGGGTTGGACATCCACACGGGCGGGATGGCGAGGTTGAGCGTGGGGTACATGGTCTCGAATGCGCTCGGGAGGTCGGCGTCGTTAGAGGCGGTGGCTGAGGCCGAGGTGAGCGAGGTGATGTGGAGGGGATCTTGGACGGCATCGGCGTGGGCGTGGCTGTAGCTGGAGCTGTGGCGTTTGGATGGCTTGTGCTTCTTGCTGCTGCTGCTGCTGCCGCTGCCGCTGCTCTTGGACTTTTTGTCCTTGGTACGTAGTGTGGAGAGGGGCGAGGACGAGGGTCCCGCGACGACGGCGGCCATGGTGGAAGAAGGGTTGTTGAACGAGAGAGTGGCGGGCGTAGCTGGGAGGTGGGGGGTTAGGGCGGTGGAAAGTATGCAAAGGGTGGGAGTGGTGAGGTTTGCGGTGGTGCAGCTGTAGGGAGGGGGGAGACTGCGACGGATCGTGTGGACGTCAGGAGGCCGTGGTAGGAGGTGCGGTTGCGCTGCACGTTTGCGATTCTTTTCTCTCTTTGGGTTGGCGTCCTTCGCCTCGTGTTCTCCGCCTTCCTTGCACTTTTCCCAAGGTTGGGGAAAAAACAAAACAAAAAATTCGCCATGTGCTTTTCTGCTCTGCGTCGGTTGACCTCGCTCCTGCTCCACGCGCGTCCTCCGGATCCGAAGCAAGCGCTCCTCCGTCTCGACGCCCGACTAGGCCCCAGCCACTCTCGTCCAACCCTTTTTTCCCGCTCCCGTTTTGGCTGGTTGGGCACACCAACCGCAGTGATCGGAGCATTCTTCCTGTCTCGTAGCGCCGCTCCAGCTAACGCCGCCACTCGCCGCTGTCGGCTACTTCTGCCACCGACGATGCGGTTGGCTGAGTCATCGCAACTATCAGTCTCCACTCTCATCCAGCGAGCCAGAGTATCGGGTGATACAAGGCCGTGCCAATCCTTAAGAGCTACCAGGTAAAGGGGGGAAGGGGGGAAAGGAGAGAAGCGGCTTCGTAGGGTGTCGGCCCACGGTCAGCATGGCGGGAAAAAAAAGGGGGAAGCCCCCAAGGAGAAAAAGTGGAGTTGATGCAGGCGAGGCTCATTCAAAATGACCACATCGTCGCTTTCCGATCGCGCGGCGCTCGTCGAAAAGTTTGGCACCCCTCGCCGCGCGCACCCCGCCTACGGGGGGCTTTTTCAATTGCAACCACTCGTCTGCTTTGGCGCGCCGCTGGCATCGATCGGATCCCAGGTCCGCGACAAATTTTTTTTTTTCCACCGCCTGCCTCAGCCCTGGCTCAACAGAGCGCAGAGCTCAGGCCCGCACAAACAGGCTAGCTCTCCCTCGATGGCCAGGCCAAGGCCGAGCGCTACAGCGCAAGCACAGCAAGAGGCAAAGAGGAGAGGGCAGGAGGAAAAAAAGAAAAAGAGATCTCATTGGCACATACTCCGACAACCCAAAAAGGGCGAGCTCCAAGTGTTGTTCTGTCCGGCGCCTTCCTCACTTCCCCCTCTCCTTCCATCGTTGGTTCCCCCCTTCACTCACCACACTCTTACAGTCCAAAATGGCCGCCCCCGCTGAGATCCCCAACTTCAAGCTCGTCCTCGGTGAGCATCGCCACAGCCATCCCGTCCACCGCCGCTACCTCCAGCGCGTTCGATCGAGCTGCGACCGATGGTGGCGCCTGGGACCCCACGCCCGGCTGCGAAGCGACCGACGATGAAACATCGACTGACCCCGAGCCTGCTGCTGGTGTTCTCTCTCCTTTTGCGTGCGTCCGTGCGGGTCCGCTCTCCTTCGATCCCAACAGTCGGTGACGGTGGTACCGGAAAGACGACCTTCGTCAAGCGCCACCTGACGGGAGAATTCGAGAAGAAGTACATCGCCACCCTCGGTGTCGAGGTTCACCCCCTTCAGTTCACCACCAACTACGGCGTCATCTGCTTCAATGTCTGGGACACCGCCGGTCAGGAGAAGTTCGGTGGTCTCCGCGACGGATACTACATCCAGGGCCAGTGCGGTATCATCATGTTCGACGTCACCTCGCGCATCACCTACAAGAACGTCCCCAACTGGCACCGTGACCTTGAGCGCGTTTGCGAGAGCATTCCGATCGTCCTCTGCGGTAACAAGGTCGACGTCAAGGAGCGCAAGGTCAAGACCGGCGCCGTCACCTTCCACCGCAAGAAGAACCTCCAGTACTTTGAGATCTCGGCCAAGTCCAACTACAACTTCGAGAAGCCCTTCCTCTGGCTCGCGCGAAAGCTCACCGGCAGCCCCACGCTCGAGTTTGTCGCCGCCCCGGCCCTGGCTCCTCCGGAGGTCCAGATCGACGAGAACCTCATGAAGCAGTACACCGCCGAGCTCGAATCCGTGAGTAGCCTCCTTTGCTTGGACGCGATGCACACATCTGTCCATTTTTTCCTGCCCTTCTGCTTCCCCCCCGCAACTTCGGCGTGTCCCACGTACTGACATCTGCAACGGCGTCGCTCGCTGCTCTTTCCGGCTGTCTTGATGTTTCTTCCGATTTGCTGCATACACAGGCTGCCGCCCAGCCCCTCCCCGACGAGGAGGACGGCGACCTCTAAGCGCTTCCAAGGGTCGCCCACCATGAACCAAACGTACTCCGTCTCGTGCCCCCGTTTTCTTTTTTTTACCTTCTTCCGGATTCCACCCCTTCATGAGCATTGTCTTGTAATGATGTCTCATCGTTCATACCAGCATCTTGCGCGAGCATGATGCCTCTGTTCCCCCACTGCATCATAGCCCACCTCCAGCATGCACCTCCCCACCGCATCTACTTGCAGTAAAAAAAAAAAACGTAATCACCTTCCAACAACGTGCCAAACGCATTCAGTACCGTCTCACTCGCATCCTTTCCCTTCAGTCTGTGAAGAAGGCGTCGCCCGTTACCAACTAAGGTATTGGTGGAACGGTTACTGTCTCTCTCGGACCCTTGCCGTGGCGTTCGGTCTGGTTGGTCAGCGGGATCGTAACCGACGCTCGGTCGCCGTCGCCCTCGGAGGTTGCGGGTATCACCAAGCCCGCCCGACTCGAAGTAGGGGGACACGATGTCAGCTTCATCGAGGCAACGTGGAAGAGTACTGCGGAGGGCGCTGCTGCGTCCAGAGCCTGCCATAAGGCGGTTTAATAGGGTGGGCGAAGAGGACCCGTCTAAGAAGCCGATGGTGCTCGAAGCGGTCGCCGCTCAAAGAGCCGTCCGTGCGAGCTGTGTACGGATTGCGGTTCCGAATCGTATTGGGTTCCACCTCTGGTCTTTCTCTTCTCGCACGACAACATCGCATATCGTGGCCAGCAGTCAAAAGGTTTGGAACCTCGTCAACCTCCGCCGTTGGTTGCAACGGGCATCCCCAGCCCAAAAGACGAGAGTGCGACGAGATTTTGTCCCGCCCGCCCCTGAGAACCAAAATGAGACGTGGGTTCAGGGTTTTTTATTTTTATTTTTATTTTTATTTTTATTTTTAATTTCTTTCCATCACCCCTTGCCAGATCGTTGACGACCAAGTTTCCACGTGGATTTTTTCAAAGATACCTCCTGACGCGCGTCACCTTTTTGGGATTGCGTTCGGATAGCGTCGACTTTACACCACCTTTTTCCCCTTTTTATTTTATTTTATTTTTTTTTCGAGGAAGTTTCGATTAGACCGACGCGACGTTAGGGCGTTTTTGTGTTTTTGCTGTTGCTGCGCCTTGACCACCTCCGACCTGTTCCGCTCCGTCCGCCTCTGATCGCGCGCGCGCTTAGGCTCCGGTGCGCCGTGCGCCTGCAGATCGAGGGTCACCGCGGCCGTGGCTGTTGGTCTAAATATCACATCGGACCGCACTCACATCACATCTGGGCCGGAGCGGAGGGCGCGCGTCTCGTTGCTATCATCTAATGGAAAAACAACTGGGCAATTACGGCGCTACAATCCCCGTGCTTGATGGGAACTTAGACCTCGGCACGATAGAGGTTTCAGCGAACGATATCGCACCTCCCCTCGGGCAGCTGAAGGGCGTCATCCTATCCGCCGCCTTCTCCTTGCACACCTGGGGAGCGGGGCCGACCTTTTTTGTGAGCCCCACCTAGCTGCTCGCGTGCGATCGCCTCTGCAGCGGCGTGCAAAAGTCATTTTCTTACGGCGATGGCTGACTGTCACCGCTTACATTGGCTTTACCCTTGCCTCGCCTCGCCTCGCACAAGTGCCGTACCATCCTCGCTGCAGGAGACCTCGAGATACGTGTGTGCGTGCGCGCCGATACATGTCCAAACTGCCGGCCAGGCGTCGTGCGGGCCAAATGAAACCTAATACCGAATCACAGTAGTTCATTCATAATTCAGTTAAATAGCCCGATAGGTGGGCCAAGGCCATTGTGAGTACAAATTTGTACACCATTTAAACCACAAAAGTTACAGGCTTGAAGCCCAACGTCAGAGGCAAGGGCCTGTTGCAACCGGCAAGCCACTACAGCTAGTATAGCCTGGGCTTGGTCCTGGACCACGCACCAGGCCAGGCCAGGCCAGGTTGAGCCCGTCGGGCTGCGCGGTGGCTTAGCGTGCTGCTCGAGACGTACCCTTGCGTCTGCGTCTGCGTCTGCGTTTGCGCCGGCCGCCTGTTGTCCTAGCTTGAGCCAAAGCGAGCCGCCGCTTGCTGGACGCGCGGCTAGCAAGGGTTTCTTTCTGCTTGGGCTTTTGCATCGTTCGCGCCTTTGGTCGCGTATGCCTTGGGCGCGTGCGCTCCGCTTGGCGCTCAAAGCTGACGAATGCATAGCTACTTACACTACTCTGTAGCGTGGTTCCGGAGGTCTGTGGCTGTGAACCGCTAAGAGGTTGTGGTCCGAGTCGGTGCGGCCCAGTCTCAGATAGATGAGCGGACTGCTCTTGCTTGCCACATCTGTGTGCGCGTGTGTACGTCTACATACTTGCACGATTCACGCCGATACCGATCGAAGGCTCATCCTGCGCTCGTCGTCGCTGTTGTCGTGGACGGCCCCCCCCACCTCGTTGCAATCGTGCTCTGACGAACAGGATCGACGGCGAAGCGGGAGGCGACGATGTCGGTTTTGGTTGCGTTGCCGGCTAAGGCTGCAGGTTCGGGGCGGCGAGGCCTGCGTGCGTCGGGCTACCCTGCGAAATAAAAGGAAACGGGAGGGATGAAGGAGGCTATACAGAGGCAAAGGGGGGAATGCCCCAATCCTAATCGAAACGACCGAAGGGCAAAAGGCACCGGCGGCGCTGTGATTCGGTCGCGCGTCGCCTTTTCTGCGGTTCTGGCCCCTTTGGACCCAAGGGCACAAGAGCCAGAGGAGGAGGAGACGGAGGAGGATGCGGAAGGGGGTTGGGCGACGCAATGCTGCTCAGCCGGAGAAGAGTGCGGGTCGCAGCAGAAGCTGCAAAGGCGACGCAGAGAACACAAAGGAAGCACCGCCGCGCGACTCAGCAGGCCAAGCCAAGGCGGACGAGCCAGCGGAGGAAGGGGCGGGCGGTGCGCTGCACTGCGCTACGCTGGGCTTGGCTTCCGTCGACGCTTGCTTCGCCCTAGGTTGCTGGGTCGTCTGGTCTGGCCCTTCTGTTGACGCGGCCCCTGCGAAACGCCTTGCCCCTTGGCCTTTGGGCCCTTGCCCGCGCATCCCCCATCTTCACCCCTGCTGCTGTCTGTGATGCGTGGTTGAAAGGGGCTGGGGGAGAGAGAGAGAGAGAGAGAGAGAGAGAGAGAGAGAGGTAGAAAGTCAGGGAGAGAGAGGGGTTCCTGTGTTGCGGCAAAGCCGCGCTTCATCCCCTCTGCCCACTAATCACACGCACAAACGCACGGCTCTGCCCTGCGTGCCGCCGCCTCTGCCCGGGTCTCGCCTTTCGCCTTGGCTGACTTGCTTTGCTGCTTGGCGTGCCGCTGCTGCTTTGGTGCTGTTTGCTCGCGCTGCTTCGCACCGCTGCTCCGTCCGTTCGCCCCCCGTTTCTGGTTATCATCGCAGCGCGCCCGACCCGCACCTCTTGCTCCCCACCACCACTACAACAGCCCCCCTTTTTCTGTTGCACCCACCCACCAGGCCACCCTTGCCCCCCGCACCTTTTTCCTTCACTCCCTCCCCTCCTACGATACCAACCTACCTCTTCGGGTGAGTCTCGCCTCCGCGCAAACAGGAGCAGCAGCCGCCACAGCAGCAGCAGCAGCAAAGCCGACGATGTTCGCAGCAGCAGCCACGCTAGCAGCCAGTATCCAGCTGTGGCTCCTTCGCCCCTCCCTGATCAATTGAGGGCGCGATAGGCCCATGGATCCGTCGACTTGGCCTTGCCCACCGCTCCCTCGTCGAGAGCCACCTTTCCAGCCGACGACGCGTTGTCGAAGTTGGCCTTGGCCGCGAGGCGCGCCATCAGCGCTGGTCTAGCGACGATACCGCAGCCTTGGCTCCTGCGGCGTTTCGCTGTTCGACCTGCCCCCGGCACCGTCACGGTCGTGGCTTCGTCGTGAAAGGCGCAAGCGACCTCACAGCGGCTGCGCCCACAGCCTGGCAGCTATCGCGACAGTGGCCAAGGCTTGCCTGCTTTGACGATCCTTGCGTTTGGCCAGTGCGGCCGCACCCCGTAGACCTGGTCAGAGCCGACGAGGGCAAGATGTTTCTGGACATCAACGTGCACCAACCGCCCTCGCGTCGCACCCGAGCATCGTTGCTGACCTGTAATCATACTCCTTTCACTATTTTCTGCTGTCTCGCCCCTACCTTCTCCATTCCGTGCCGCTCGCCGTTTCTGCCGTTATCTGCGATCGTTCATCGTCGTTCCGTCCCCGTCGACTCTTTCGACACGCGCCTTGGCCGCATTTTTTCGACGAATGCGTTTCTCTTATCAACTTCCTCCACCCCCTTTGCCGCTCCTCTCTCACAATCCCCATGATCTTTGATCACTACCTGACAACGCCAACGCCAACAACGCCACCGTCGCTTTCCGCCCGAACACATCCGAACACCTCCGTTGCCCCGATCGCCTTGACAATTCACGCCAACAGAGACCCCAACCCAGCCCACCCCCACTAACATAATCACAATGCCTGAATCGCGTGAGGACTCTGTCTACCTTGCCAAGCTCGCCGAGCAGGCCGAGCGATACGAGGGTGAGTTTTCACGGTCGTTTTTGCGCAACATGTCTTTCCCCGTGGGAAATGGTGGCGGCGAAGGCGGATCGCCGCTGTCAAAAGCCCTCGAGCTCCGACGCTTACCCCTTACGGCCGTGGCCTGCGCCTCCGTACCGCTTTTCCTCATCCGCAGAGATGGTCGAGAACATGAAGCGCGTCGCTTCGTCCGACCAGGAGCTCACCGTCGAGGAGCGAAACCTTCTCTCGGTCGCCTACAAGAACGTTATCGGTGCCCGCCGAGCCTCGTGGCGCATTGTCTCCTCCATCGAGCAGAAGGAGGAGTCCAAGGGCAACGAGGCCCAGGTTGCCATGATCAAGACTTACCGTGAGTGTCCACGACGCGATCACGAACTTCCCCTGCTCAGATCCTCCGGCTTTAGCCCGCTGCTCGCGGTGTCGCTGACTTCGCCCCGCACCTGGAACGTTTTTGCATCGTCGCTGCTGCTTCGCCTCCCACAGGCGAGAAGATTGAGGCCGAGCTTGCTCAGATTTGCGAGGACATCCTTGACGTCCTCGACAAGCACCTCATTCCTTCGGCTGCGTCGGGCGAGAGCAAGGTCTTCTACCACAAGATGTGAGCCCTCATCTCTTTTCTCTGATCGCGCCATCCTATCGGCCGACGGGTCGAGCGATTGGACTTGGCTTGCTGACCCTAACGTTTTCCATCTATTTCTTGCTCCACCGTACTGTGTTCTGCGCTTCGCCGTGTTGCTAAATCATAGGAAGGGAGACTACCACCGATACCTTGCCGAGTTCGCGACTGGCGACAAGCGAAAGGACTCGGCCGACAAGTCGCTCGAGGCCTACAAGGCGGCCTCGGACGTTGCCGTTACCGAGCTCCCCCCCACGCACCCCATCCGCCTCGGACTTGCGCTCAACTTCTCGGTCTTCTACTACGAGATCCTCAACAGCCCCGACCGCGCCTGCCACCTCGCAAAGCAGGCGTTCGACGACGCTATTGCCGAGCTCGACACGCTTTCGGAAGAGAGCTACAAGGACTCGACGCTCATCATGCAGCTCCTGCGGGACAACCTTACCCTCTGGACGTCGGACATGCAGGACTCGGAGAAGCCCGCTGAGGTCGCGCCGGCCGATGCGCCCGCTGCCGAGAGCAAGGGAGAGGAGGCCGCCTAAGCAAGACTTTTGGTTTTTTTTTGAAGCGAAAGAATAAACTTGTTTTTTTTGGGGGGGAGCGCCATTTAGGGTCGTCTTTGTGTCTTTTTTGTTTTCTTGTCTCTGTCGTCTCGTTCCCTCGCTCGTCATTTACACGTCGTCATTGTGCGATGGCGGGATGCCCATTTGTCTTGGTTTTCTCACACACACTCTCTTGGTCTTGTGTCGTTTCGGGGCTCGGTGCACGTGGGGATTAAAGAGGGTTTTTTTTTTTTTTTTTTTTTTTTTTTTTTTTTTTGGTGGGGGGGGGGGGGGAAGGGGGGGGGGGGGGGGGGGGGGTGTGTTGTTTTTGTGGGGGGGG
>JALNIF010004403.1:0-11619 GCA_026284005.1 Thecaphora frezii | reverse complement strand
TGTTTCGCCCCCGCTTTGCGGACGGCAGGCTTAAGATATATCCTTTGTAGACCACCGGAAGCCATAAAGAAAAAAAAATAATAATAAAAATAAAAATAAAAATATAAAAATAAAAATAAAAATAAAAGAAAATAAAACGGAAAAAAGGTGCTGGGCGCCGCCGAAGGAACACTGCTCCATGGGCCATCACGATTGCGGCCGTCCATGTGTACAACGGTGGCGATGAGGGGGCCAAACCCCGATCCAGGTCTGGCCTTCGTCTGCCGAAAAGCCAGTAGAGCAAGAGCCATGGTCCCCGTGGTTTCTCTCAGCCACATCGTCGTCCTCTCAACCAGCACCCGTCTGACCATGCTGCTACTCGGCAGAACCAGATAGCGTTGTAACTATGGATGCAGGCCGCCGAGACCGGCTTCGATCAGGCCAACCCTCGTCCGCGTGGCCAACTATACATCTAACCCAACGTAGGGTTTTCTGCCCTTTCTCTCCTTTGCCTGCTCTTCCTTCGCTGCGGCCTCTCCTGCTCGCGGTAGACGCGGTGTTCGGCGCGGATCCCACCACCATCTGCTTCTTAGCTGCTCATTGGTATGCGTTGCAGCCCGATGGCCGGCTGGCAACCGATAGGCCCAAGTTTCGACCGGTAATCCTTGCAACGATGCGCGGCTCACCACAAACGCGCGCTGGATACCCGGCGCCGGCGAAAGCATGATAGAGAATGGTGGGCTTCCATGCGTAGGCGACATGGATGGCGGCCTGCGGTCGAAGGGAAAACGGCACTCATAGCTGCGGTTGCGCAACCGTCGGTCGGAGGATGGACGTCGTGATGCGAGCGTTCGGTGATATCGAGCCAATCTCGGTAAGAGGGCCAGGAACGCTTAGGAGGGGGAAGGGCTCGAACGCTGACCTGTCACACTTTTCGACGTTTGTACGTATGTTAACTAGCTAGTAGAGTGCCAGGCGTCTGCACGCTGTGCACGCCAGCGAATTGGCTGGTGTGGTCACGTCGCTAGCAGGTACATGGAGCAGGTCAGAGCTCGGCTCGACACGACGCATCCCCGCGGATGCATGCTGGTCACCATGGCTCGGCAAAGGGTCGAAGAGCGCTTCGCCACTCTTGCAAGGCACCGGTTGAAATCGAAGCTTCGCTGCGGTGCACATTGATGCGCTAGCGCCGGTTTTCACAGAAGGTGGGCGCCAACTGATGTCTCGTCCTCCTCGTCTTTTGTCGTTGCCGGAAGCTGGTCGGCCGATAGGATCGGTGTGGGCCAAGGGCCTGTTGGACCACGAGAGATGCGAAAGCGAAAAAGGAGAACAAGACAGGACAACGAGCAGGGAACGGCGGTTTTGACGCTCTGCCGCATAGTTCAGAGATACTACCGCAACATGAACACACCTTACCGCCATGAGCTGAACGAAAGGAGGCAGCCGCATCAGCACCAGCAACCGATGCAAAAGACGGCGCTTGCACACCGCCGACATCCGCTGATCGTCGAGGTGTGAGTGAGGCCGTCCAGATCGCCCTCAGCCAGCCCGACCATACCCAACGCCCCTCCTCTCCTGGATCATTTCAAGCTCCGGTGGCGGCGGCTCCGTTAACGCATCAAAAAAGCAAGCTGCGGCTCGGTGAGCGGACCTTTTTTTTTTTTTTTTTTCTTCTTTTCTCAGGCGGCAGCAGCCTTTCTAGAGTTATTTCTAGAGCCCTTCTCTTTCTGCTTCTACAAGCTTTGCATTGCAGGGTGCCATTGCATCATCATCGGGATTCCCTTTGTAAGATGGCGACGGGACGGAAGGCAGGGACATAATCATGGCCGCTGTTTGAATCTTGGTAAATCTTTGCCCATCATGGTTGGATGATCGGTGACAAAAACGGTACGCCTCGTCGATGTGGCAGATCGTCGAGTGCCCCGTCGCACGCTCATGCGCTGCGTTGGATGAGTGGGTCATTTGGCCGGCGATGAAGAAAGTGTGGGAGGGGTAAGAGGAAAGGAGGTGGACCCGGAGGAGGACTTGGAGGAGGATGAGGAAGACGAGGGGGACAAGGAGAGAGGCGGCAATTCTTGGCAGGAGCGTGGCAGCAGGAGGCAGTGATGGTAAGGTCCTTCGATCAGGTTACCCCACCCCTCTTGCGAGCACGGGTTCGGGGGGTTGGGGCCAAGAGAAGCAGGAGGTTTTTGGAAGGAGGCGGGCAAAGCGGGGCGTATGTCCCGTGGCCGAAGGGAAAAGGCCAAGATGGACGAGAAGATCAAGAAGGAACAAAGGGCAAGGAGAGGGAAGGGGGCAAGAACGGGGTGCGGGCTGTGCAGTGGCAAGGAACGCGAGGTCATTTGGGCCAACAAGCGAGGCTTCTCGGATCGCTTGGCCGAGGCCACGACTTGGCTTGGGCCTCGTGAAATGCTAGAGCAGTTGTTAAGGGTACTAGGTATGAGTGTGAGTGTGAGTTAGGCATGGCCGCTACAGATGCACCAGCTAAAATCCTCACGCTAACTGACATGTCTAGCCTTGACTCTGAAAGCGGGCACTCATGACTGGTGAGCTGGGGCGAGGGGTTGGGCGAGGGCACGAGCCGAACTGGCCAAGTAAAGGGCCTCATCTAACGTTGGCCGATGGGCGGATTGCGCGCGTCGGCTCTGGGTTTGCTTTGGATCGAGATTGGGCCCGCTGCGCCGCTGCATCGTCTGCACCGCTCAGTCAGGAACGCTTCGGACGCGTGACTACTGGGTCTATGAAAACAATACGTATAAGTAGGGTGATTCGTGATGACAGCGATGGCGATGCCAAGTACAAAAGACGAAAGACAGTCGTGCCACTGTGACTCTGTAAGGCGGCTCCGAGTCGAGGGCCGACACACGTTGCCAGACTGCGGCCAAGGCCAAGGCCTAGCCATCCGGAAATCACAATAAGAAACATAAACTTTAACCTTATAAGAATCTTGGTGCCCGCTCCTCGCCGGCTCCCCCCTGCCCAGCGTTTGGCGATTGAGAGCGTTTGGATGAATTCAAAAAAGCACAGTATGTACGAATCTTAATCTTAGTTCATGCCTCGGCCAGGCCAAGCGCTAAGAGGCTCGTCGAGCGACTAATAAAGTGCGTTGCATGACGGCCTCGGCGTATTCCGATTGGGCTGGCTTGGGATATCTTAATTAACGGCCGACGCCAACAACGCCGCTAGACTGGGCTGAAGCGCGTCGACAATCAAGCAAATCACAGAACCACAAAAGATCAAAAAACACCAAAGCGCCGTCGGCCCAAGTGTAGGTGATGGCGTCGACGCCCTCTTTCCCTCCGCCTCTCTACGCCACACGCTGCACCGCCAAAAGATGGACCTCTGCACAAGGGCCTGCGCCTGCGCAGCGTTGCGCAAGACGCCAACATGCTGCGCCCAATCGTTGCGGCTGGTTGCCAGCGGCCTCTTCAACATTCTCGCGGTAAGCGTGGCCCAGACTCCCATGATTGCTTGTACTCATGTCTCCTGTCGCTTCCCCTATGTCGGCCGGCCTTGATCCATTGATCTATCACAGAACAAGCCGCCGCAGGCCGTGCATTCCGCACAATCGGCGATATTGCCACTCTGCCATGATTCTCATCGAACCCCCTCCTGTCTGCTGCAGCCCACCGAAACGCAACTGTGGTGGTTGCGCGGGTGGCGCAATGCGGACGTAGGCATGCATGCGCACGCGTCAATGCCACCCGTCCTTCTTTTGCTGCACCTCGTTGCACCTTCCGATGGCCATGAGATCGACCTCGACAGCTAGTCCGGCAGCGGTCGGGGATAGATTCATGGCGTTTCGCTCTTGGTCTGGTTTTTCCTTTTCGCCGTCGCGACGACGAGCGGCGCCGCAAGCGAGGTGATTCGCACTAGTTGCGCACGGCCGTGGAAGCTCGACGACATCTTCGCATCGCCCAACCAATGATGATGGACCGAAAGAACGCACGCACCGCCTTGTTGCCCCGCGCTGCCAGCTCGTCGTTCTGCCAGTTGTAGGCAAGAGAGGTAGGATCGTCGTCCTGCCATTCACACCTGAGCTCACACGGTTCCTCCACGACACTGCATACATCCTGGGGAAGAGTCGGTTGAGTCTATCGTGTGGCCGAATGATTCGGTATGATAGGGGCGGAGGGGGTGAGGAGTGTAGTACGCTACGCCATCCCATGGCGATGGTGATACCGCCGCCTCTCACCGCTCCCCGGTGGGGCCTGACCTCATGCCCGGCCTGCCCTCGCCGGGAAGAGAACGGTGGAAGAGGTGAGAAGCGACGAGAGAGTTCATGCTTCTCACGGCCAACGACGAATGACGTTTCCCCAAACTTGCTTCCTCTGTACCCCCCTATCCCCATCCAATGCAAAAGCGTGTAGGCAGCCTCTTACGTCGACAACCAGCCTCGGATCCCAGGTCTCAGCATGCAGGCGGCGGTTTTGCTGACAGAGGGGAAGTACAAGGTGCGGCGTTCCCTATTCCTCCTTGTCCTCTTGTTTCTTCCACACTCACCGCACCGACACGCTCTCATACGCTCGGCTGACTACGGAGTGAGCAAGCCGTCAGAGTATGGTTGGGAAGCGGTGCGAAACCTGGAGAACAAGGAAGGATTTAGGTTGCCGATAGTCCGGACCCCGTCTCGCCGAGGGAAACACTCGTGGCATAATCAAGGATGCTCCATTCTACTCCGCAGTCGTCGCAGGTTGATCTCTGAAACAGGTCGAAGGTGATGGGGAACGGAAGAGCGTGGGGTGGCGGCGGAAAGCAGATCAAGGCACCACTATTCTCCGGTCCACAGCCGCCCCCATTATTCCGCCCCAACTCGTCGTGCCATGCGGTGCTCCCACCGCTTCAACCCCGGCCGTCATCTTGGTTTCGGCCTCTGCACCCCGTGGGCAGGGTTACGACGTCACCTGTCTCTCCATTACCAGGGTGGCGTCCTTTTTCTGCGCGTACGTTGGGCATCGGGATCGCCGGGCGGTCCTCTCCATCCGCATCCGCATCCGTCGGCGTCAGCGTCAGCACCTCATCCAACGCCTGCCTACTCGAACAATCCTCACGGCCCAGTCTGTTCCGAAAGCGTCCCAGGCCGCTTTGTGCGCACGCCGCTAGGTAAGGAAAGTAGGACCCACACTCACAAGACGAGACACATCACATTCCAACCTTACCACGCTAGGGTGCCCATCGTGTTTCCCTGCTTCGTCCACTGCCTCCCACCCCTACCCCTACTAGTCAGTCAGCTCATAGCTCCACACAATACCACGCCATGTCATGACATCCACACTGTCTTAGCCAGGATCCGAGCGATGGACAAAGGCATCGCACCTCCCTAGATCCCAGAAACGTCCCTCATGCAGCAGCGACCGCTCGAACTGCGCACGTTATAGCACGTACACAGCGAGGTGGGCAACAACTGACCTACCCACCCCTCCCTCCCCTCTGCTCAATCACAAGACTGAATCAATGTGCCCATGTGCAATTCATCCCCTGACCGAGGTGTACAGCGACAACAGTTATCCAAGTCGACGCACAGCAAGAGGGGCGAGATGGCGTGCGCCCACCCGTATATACAGGTGAGGAAAAGGGCGAGCCTAACGCCATCGCTACGGTAAGCACATCACAGCACAGCAGGAAGCGATCTCAACACCGACCAAAGCAACCAATAGCAACGGCAAGAGAAAACAAGAGAGCGAGCGACAACAAGAAAAGGTGCAAGCAATAGCAAGAGTGTATAGTATGTGTAACAAAGAATAGGGACTGTCCGTTGGCGATCCACAGTGGCGCCAAGCCAGGTGATAACGAACGTGTATGTGTGTATACGTATGTATGATGAGCCGTTCGGCAGGCCAACGGGTAGCAAGGGGCAGCTCATGAGCCATCACCTCGCCAGAGCCTCTGCCACCGCCTCCTTGAAGCTCTTGCGGAAGCGATCGAGGCCCGGCGCCGCCCGCGCCGGCCTAGGTTCCTTGGGTAGATAGGGCTCCATCCTCGTCTTTCCGGCGCCGTCGCCCTGGATCTGGACCGAGTGGTGCTCCTCAGTATCGCCGGCGGCCCAGCGGCACGCAATCTCCATCTGCCGGCTGCGCTTGCGCCTGCCATATTCGGCGAGCGAGTTGATGTCGCGCATCGTCGCCGCGTCGAGCGCATCGTCAGGCGTCTCGCTACGCACCAAAACGCTGCCCCCATCGACCGACTCAGCCGGGCGCGCGGGCGCCGCCGGCGGATTCGTCCAGATGTCAGCGAGGTCCGGTGTCCCCGCGCCTATTGTCATGGCCAGGTGGCGGAACCAGGAAAAGAAGCTAAACACCGTCGGCGAGACGTCCGAAAGCTTGTAGAGAAACGAGTACCACGTCGTAGCGGCGCCGTCCAGCATTTCGGCCAAGCTCTGGATCGACCGCGCCGGATCCTGGACGCGCGCCCGCAGGCCCGACAGGTGGTCAATCAGTCGACCGAGGAAACACTCCAGCTCCCGCAGTGTATTGCCGACCCCGCGGACGCGGTGGACGCGCCGCAGCTCCTCGAGCAGGGGTTCAAACACTGCCGCCAGCGCATCCGCAATCGCCGGATCCTGCAGCATCCCTCGCATCTGGGCGCCGTCGCGCTGCAGCGAAAATAGGCGCAGCGCACGTTGCAAATCGCGGATCAACAGATAGCCCGGCTCCTTGTGCGCATTCTTCTTGACGACGGTTGGCTGCGTCTTGATAAAGTCTTGGTAGACCTCAGTGGCGTCCATGACCCGCCTCACCTCGGCTCTGGGAGCGCAGAGTTGGCGGGTCAGGGTCGAGCGTCGAGCGAAGGTATCAGGCGTCAGTCACATGCGGTTTAGAGTGGTCTTCTCTGGCCCTACCCACGACCGTCTCTCAGCGACCACTCACTTGTTCAACTTGGGCTGCTCGGAGCTCCGGACGATCGCAGCGACTAGCGGGATCTCGGCCTTCTCGGCGTGCTGTCGGATCAGCCGCTTTAGGTCGTCGGGGCTCTCGACAAACATCCGCAGCTTCCGGAACATGACGTCGGATCCGATCGATTTGCGGAGCTCGGCGAGGTCCTCCTCGATCGGCTCGGGCTCGTCCTCCAGCATCACGTGAAGGATGGCCTGCAAGAAGCCCTTGCGCAGCAGGTTGTCCTGCCACGTCCGCATCATCTGCGACACGGGCGTCTTCATGGCCAGCGAGAGCTTCTTCCACGGAATCGACTCGTAGACGTCCTGCAAGCGAGCCAGGTTGGCCCGCGACTCGTCGCCCGACACGAAGACGCCGAAGAGGAAACGCGCCAGCTGAAGGTTGCCCCACGACACCATCTGCTGGTACGGCAGCGGCAGGCGTCCGTACTCGGGCGTCTCGACCAAGGTGTCGTACATTTTGAGAAATCCGTCTCCCTCGACGCAATCGGCCCAGAGCTTGTTTCTGACAGCGCGCAGATCGTGGACATCATCGCCGGCCTCGTCGGCGTCCCTTTCGTGCTCGCGCCTCCGGTGCTTGTCCTCCCGGATACGGTCGTCCATGTCCACAAGATCGGCTCGGCGGAGGCCCTTTTCGGGTACGGCGGCGATCGAGGCAAAGTCGCGCGTTTCCCTCGCATGGCCGGCACCCCGCACCGCCAGTGTATCCCTGAGCCAGGTCCGCAGCTTCTGCCGGCGCGCATCGTAATCCATGGGCGCGGGTTCCACTTTGCTCTTGCGCGGCGCAGCCTCGTATGTGGTAGGATCTCCACGCGCTGCAAACGAGCCACGGCTGTCGCTCACTCCTGGCAGGTTGCGGCTGATGCTTCGTCGTCGGGAGTCGAAGGAGTTGCGCTTCCTGCTCGGCTCGCCTCCACGCGGACGCTTATTGGACGGTGGAGGAGCGGTACCTTTGGAGAAGGATCCCAGTCCGAAGGGTAGCATCGACCTCCTCGACTTGGTCGTCTGTTCGGCTCCGCGCCTGCTGTCACGTCCAGAGATGGTGGTGTCGTCGTCGTCGTAATAGTATAAGTCATCGTCACCTTTGTCGCTCACAGGAGAGCCTCCGACACGGCGGCCGTAGCGGCGACGAGGCGCAGCGGACGTGACCGTGCTACGGTCGTCGCCCTCGTCGTCATAGACGGAGTCGCGTCCGCCGGACCTGGATTGGAGGTAGCGGGGCGTCGGCCGTCGACAGCTTCCACTGCGAAAACTCTCGCTGTCGCTTTCAAACGCATCCTCGTACTCATCGTCGGCGCCACGACGACTGTATACAGGCCTGCCGCCATCCTGGACAGCGCGACTGTACCGGCGGGACTTGTCGCGCTGGCCACTGACGAAGCGGTCGGCGAGCGAGCGCTCTGCCTTTGACGGCTTTCGTTGAAGCAGCAAGTCGTTGCGGCCAGCACGGGCGTGGTCGGCCAGCGCGGCCCCAACGCCGGCGTAGTTGGAGCTGGAGCTACGCAACGAGGACGACCGATCGTCGTCCTCGTAGTCGCTACCTTCGTCGGGTCGGCCTCCGGTCCTCGGTAGCGGCTTGACAAAGACGCCATCGCCTAGCTCTTCAGTCAGATTGCGTTGGAATTCTTCGAAGTCGGCGTCGTTTCTCACGACGTACTCGTCAAGCCGGTTCGGCCTGCGGATCCGTAGGATGTAGTCCCTCTCCGTAGTGCTGCGTTTGCGGACTCCCACAACGTCGACCTCGTACCCACCGTACTTGAGGCGGTCCAGCGGCTTGCGGTAGGCAAAGTAGGCCTCGGGCGGCAAGAGGTTCGACGCTGGCCACGGCCACGAATCTTTGTCGAGATGTTCCTTGTCACCAAAGTACGGATCTCCGTGACCCACACGAAGGACTGCGGTGACGTACCTGGAGGCCCATTTCAGCAGGAGCCCACGGATGGCTCCGGTGGTGGTGCGAGCGCTGAAGGGTGTACCATCTCCCTCCCCGTGCCGGTCCACTGCATGGCTGAGGGACCGGCTCTGGACGGCTCGCAGGATCGGCAGGATGCCCGTCACAAAGTAGGACCGTGCGATAGTCGCCTTGTCCGGCGAGCTCGTACCGTAGCTTCGCTGCTTGTCCTCGGGCTCCACAAAGAGGGGGAAGGTGGCGAAGGCGTTCTTGAAGATGAAGCGCAGCAGTGGCAGGTCGGGCACCGGCATCGCATGTTGCTCGGGCTGCCGCCGGAAGACAGCTTCCTCGTCCTCATCGGTCTCCCTCGCCAGCAGTTCCTCGTCCGAAGAGTCGCCAAAATCGTTGATGCGAGAGTCGTCGTCGTTGTCGGTCATGCGACGTTGTATCCACATCGTCTCCTTGGTCGGCTTGTCGAAGCTGGTCAGAAGCCAGGCACGATCCAGCTCCCATCGTAGCTCGCGCAGCGACATTTCCCTCAGAAAGTAGTGGATCTGCTGCGGCGAGAGGCTCTTAACCAGCCAATCTCCCCTCTTGGTGTTTGAACGGATGCTCCGGGACCGCAATCCGTTGTCGAGCGGGTCGGTCACGCTGGGTGCGATGCTCGGCGTCAGCAGGAAGTTCTTCTTTTGAACCGGCGGCGCAGCTAGCGCCTTGTTCGACTGCTGCTGCTCGTCCTCGTCGACAACGACGGGCAGCTTCTCGACAGGACGGCTTCCCTTAATGCGACCCGACGGCTTTCGCTTGGGCTTTGCTTCTGCCACCGCAGGAGCCACAGTTGCCACGGCCGGAACCGCCGCGGTCGCCGGCGCAGCAGCGTCCGTCATGCCGAGGGAGGAGAAGTCCGACGCTTCCGTGGGAGCGACACTGCTTCCATCGGAGGAGGCCGCGCGAGCGCGCCGTCGCTCGACGGAGTCTGAACCAGACCTTCCCAACTCGGACCTACGCGACTTCACCAAGGAAGCCACGGCCGGTGCGGCGATGGCCACGGGCACCGCAGCGCCAGCCGCCATGCCGGCGTTCTTGGCCCGTTTGGACTTCTTCTCCTTCGCCTCTGCTTCGCAGGCCTTGTCAGCATCTACTGCAGCCGGGACCTGCACTCCTGAGCTCGACCTTGGCAAGTTGGAGAGGACCACCGCATCGTCGGCGGCCCCTCCCACCGCGGTCGGGACGAGGCCATCGTCCTGATCCTGATCGGGAGCCTTGCCCTTTTTCTTTTTCTTCTTCTTGACCTCGCCAACGGCAGGATCATCGGGCGAGCGGACAGGCTCTGTAGCTGCAACACCTTCATCGGCTGACCTTGCGGAGTCGACTGCCGCTAAGCCGCCAATACCGACGCCGATCGCGGCCGGTACGGCCGCTGCGGCGGCGGCCTTCGCCTTCTTGGACGACTCTTTCTTCTTCTTGGTGTCGGCTTCAGGAGCCGCGGCAGCGTCGACGATGCTTTGCGCAACCGAACCGACGCTCGCGGTTGAAGGCTGTCGGGGGAGCTGGGTCTGCGGCAAATCGATGACGTAGGGAAGCGCAGCTGCGTCTTCGACCTCTACGCCGCGAGCGTCGGGGCCTTCGGCTAGAGTGCGCTTGCTGCTTTTTTTCGAGACTCGCGTTGGGGACTCGGTCGCCTCGTACTCAGCGAGCGGATCAGATGAAGCTGCCACGACTCTGCCAACCTCTGGGTGCGCCAGCTCGGCGTCCTTGACCAGCCCGTTCTTGTCCTCGCGTAGCGCATCGAGGCCGATAGCGCCGGCGAGGCCGCCGAGCACGCCACTCGCAGCACCTTTGAGGGTCAGGTGATTCGACGGACTCTCCGCGCGGGGAAGGTCGTCGGCGTCGAAGTCCGCCTCGTGTTCCCGGGTCGATTGCACCGAGGTGCGGCCGCTCGGAACGATGGCGCCCCTGTGGCTCAGAGGCCCCGAAAGCGGCAGCAGGGGAGAAGATGGCGGGAGCACAGAGGCGGCGTCGGCGTCGAGCACGCTCGGCCGGACGCTCTCGGCAAGCGACTTGACGCGACGCGCGGTCGGGCTGCCGTTGGCGCCGTACGGATCGACCAGCTGCGGCGAGTAGGCGTTCTCCGTCTCGCGCAGCGCGATCGGGGTGGTCTGCTCTGCAGCCTCGACCGGCGTCAAGGGTGACATCAGGCCGCTCTCATCGCTAAGATCGGCATCGTCAGCGTGGACCGCCAGGCCCTGCTCTCCGTCGGCCCCGGTCTCGCTTACGTTAGCAATGGACGGATCGACGTCCCGAGGCGAACCGCGCCTCGCGGTGCCGCTTTCGCTGGCCGTGTCCGCGCCCGTAGCGTTGCTGCCCTTTGCGCTACCGTCGCGGTAGTGCACCGCGATACCAGCAGCACCGCCGGCTCCGGCTGTGCCAGAAGCGACTGCAGCGGCCGCAGCGCGCCTTCGATGGCTCTCCGGCCGCACCGTGCCGGGTTGCGAGTCGGATCGGTTCCTCTGGATGAAGCTCCTTCGTGAGCGGAGCTCGATCACGGCCGAATGCGAGCGTCCGATGATGGCGTCGGCATCATAAGCCCGTGGTGACCCTTCGTCCTCGTTCCTATTCTTCTTCCTGCTGAGCTTCTTGAGCCTTCCAAAGATGCCTCCTTTGCGGCGCTTCTTTTCATCCTTGATCGCCCACTTTTCCTCCTCGGGCGCCAGCTTCCGCGGCCCGCTATACGAGAGCAACATGCGAGGAGTAGCGCCGCTCTCATGCCTGGTCCTGCCGGATGGCTCAGCCGCGGCGAGGGCGGGCGCGGCTCGCGTCGCCGGTTCGACGGTGACTTCGGAATGCCGGTCCTCGTCGG
>JALNIF010004388.1:0-18828 GCA_026284005.1 Thecaphora frezii | reverse complement strand
GTGAGTGTGGTTGTGAGTGTGGTTGTGAGTGTGGTTGCGAGTGTGAATGTGAGTTTGAGTGTGAATGTGAGTGTGAGTGTGAGTGTGAATGTGAGTGTGAGTGTGAGTGTGAGTGTGAGTGTGAGTGTGAGTGTGAGTGTGAGGTATTAGCCGTGAGTCAGTTGTTAGTCGACGGGGCTTGCCGTCGGAGGTGCTCCGAAAAAAAAAAAAAAAAAAAGGCTCCGACGAAGGCGGTATTGGCTGAGCTCAGCTCGGCTGCGAGCTTGGCCAACACCGCCGCTTTTGGCCTGCGCGCACCTCGTTGGCCTTAGATCACTCCACCACCTCTACCGACACCGACCCAATAGACAGGTTTGGCTACGTAAGTTCTCTTCTCTTTTTCACGTGATGTATCAGCGCAGCGATGCATCGGCGCATCGGCATCTGGATGTGACGCGGGGTCGAGTCAAGCTGCCCGTTGAAAATCTTCCCGATCCCTTTGCAGGACCAGGCTGATTCGGCCGGTAAGGTTGGGAATGAGGCAACAGGCTCCCGGGACGCGGAAGTCAGATGCCCGCCGCTAAAGCCGCTACGCCAAGTCGCCGGAAAGGGCGTAACTAAGCCAAGTTGTGCTATGTGTTCACCTTCACACGTACTCTGTGGACGAGGTGTGTACTTCAAGCTGAGCAAGTCTGCCACGTCGCCGTCACATGAGCGCGACCGCGTTGTCGGGCAGGCGCCTACCGCTTATGAACTACATATTTGGAATGGACCTTGGAAGCGCAGGGCATTCTTGGCAAAATCACAAAGTAAGCTCGAGCCTCGGATCCGAGCGATGTTTATTTGCCAGACATGGTGCTCCGCCGATTTAAGCCGTGTGCGGGCAAAGGCGAGCGAGGGCGTGTATGGGAGAGCCGTCGGTATTGACCGGGATTGGCAGCGGATTGAGGCGTGGCCAAGTGCTAAGGCGTCGGGCGCGCTTGTACCCGGTTCCAAGCGATCGGAGGCGGGTGGCTTCGAGATGCCACGACCCTGATTGGAGGAGCGTCCCCGTCCACCACCTCGTCGGCCCTGTCGGCTTTTTCGTGGCCCTTCCCCGCTCTTCTCCTGGCGCTGTCCTTTTCCCTTGCGTTTTTTCGTCCTTTTTTATTTTATTTTTATTTTATTTTTATTTTATTTTTATTTTTTTATTCTTATTATTGCTTTTCCCCTTTTTTCCACTTTCTCCTGCCACAAGCGCCTGAACGACCCTTGCTTCTGGCCCTCTTACCCTGACGCAGCCGGGTTGGCGATATGGTTAGAAGTTTGACGCTGCAGGCGGGGCTTGATACGCTTTGTCAGCAACGCTCACGCGCATTCTCTGCGCCGGTGTCGTCACCAACGCCACCAGCAGACCCACGATATTCATCCGTGTCGACGCGACCACAGCGCCGAGCTGGGTCTGGGGAAAGGCACGCGTACCGACGCGGTCCAGCCTCATGGTCCGGCCAGCCTTGAAAGTGCGAGCTCACCCCTGGAACCACACCTGCTACCACCAGCAACTATAGCGGCGTAGCGGCGTACTTAGCATTACGGCAAGTGCTGCCATGGGGCGCGGGAAGTCTACCGAGCCAAACGGAAGGTGGGCGGCAGCAGCAGCAGCTCGGTTGCCAACACGGCGCTGTCCGTACAGCTCGGGCGCGCAATGGGCGGCATGGTGGGCGGACCTCGTCTGCTTGTTTTGCGGCGTGAAAGAGAAAGACGTCTTGGCGCGCGTATGTACATATGTGGATGTAGTGTAGTGAATAGTCACGTCAATAGTGATTCAGAACACGGTGTAGCTTGCGATAAACATGCAAAGCCTTGGTTTGTAGTGCAGAGGCAGCAGGCGTCCATGGGCAAGTGAGACTACGCGAGGCCAAGGGCCCAAAACGTACGCACCTCTTTCAACCAACCAAAATTCGTGCGTTCGCCGACGTCGACGGCGACGGCGGCGGTCATCGACGGTTGCGGCGCGCGCAGCAGCAACAACAGCCGCCCGACGCCGCCGAGAGCCAGCGTGTGCGCGCGTGTAAGCAAGAGAGAAAGAGAGAGAATGAGAGAATGAGAGAAAGAGAGAAAGAGAGAAAGAGAGAAAGAGAGAAAGAAAGAGAGAGCGAGTGAGAGGACCGCAAATTTGCGTCCCTTTGGCCGTCCAATCCCCGGTTAGCTCGAGCCGCCCCCGACCGATATCATCCTGCCCCGCCTCGTCCCCCCTTCCCTCTCGCTTCCTTCCCCACCGCCTCTCTCTCTTCTCCACCATCCCTCATCCTTATTCTCGCCACCCCCCTTTCACCCGGCGTGAGAGAGAGAATAGCACCCGCCACCATGCTTCCTCTTCGTGCTCTGCGATCCTCGTCGCTTCGCGCGGCCACCCGGGCCCCCCTCGCCCGCGGCTATGCCACCTTCGCCGAGGAGGCTGCCGAGATCTCGGCCTCGATCTTTGACAAGAAGGTCGACATGAGCCCCCTCGAGAAAGGCAAGGGCCACTACATCAACTACAAGCGCATCGACGACAACCTCAAAGTCATCCGATCCAGGTAAGTCTTCTGCTCGCTTTCTCCCTGCCTCGCCAGCATTGCTATCGCGCGCGGAGGCAGAATCACCAAAGGCCCAATGGGATTGAACGATGCACAGCGAGAGATAAAGGGAGGAAAGGACACACAGACACCCGGCTACGGCGATTGGGTCGCGGTCTGACCAAGTCTGGACGGCTGGCCGGCCGGGTTCCTAGTTGCTGGCCGCCGAAACATAGACAAACGAGCAACACGGGACTGATCAATGCACCTTTTCATTGCAACGGCCTCATTTGTCACCAGGCTCAACCACCCCCTCACTCTGGCCGAGAAAATCGTCTACGGTCATCTCGACCAGCCCGAGACCCAGGAGATTGACCGAGGCAACTCGTACCTCAAGCTCCGCCCCGACGTAAGTCCATGGCGCGCACCAAGAGTCGGGCGAGCAAAAGAGTGTCGTAAGGTGCGCAGGGTTCTGACGCTTGTTTTGCCTTTTGTTACGTTTTCGCCACTTTGCTGCTCTTTGACCTACAGCGTGTCGCCTGCCAGGATGCCACTGCGCAGATGGCCCTGCTGCAGTTCATGTCGGCTGGTCTCCCCACTGTCGCTGTCCCCAGTACCGTCCACTGTGACCACCTGATCGAGGCCCAGGTTGGCGGAGCCAAGGACCTTGCTCGTGCCATTGACATTAACAAGGAGGTCTACGACTTCCTCGCCACGTGCACGGCCAAGTACGGAATCGGCTTCTGGAAGCCCGGCTCCGGTATCATTCACCAGATCATCCTCGAGAACTACGCCTTCCCCGGTGGAATGATGATTGGTACCGACTCACACACCCCCAACGCCGGTGGTCTCGGCATGGTTGCCTGCGGTGTCGGAGGAGCTGACGCCGTCGATGTCATGGCTGGCATCCCGTGGGAGCTCAAGTGCCCCAAGGTGATTGGAGTCGAGCTCAAGGGCAAGCTCAACGGCTGGACGACGCCCAAGGACGTCATCCTCAAGGTGGCCGGCGAGCTCACCGTCAAGGGTGGTACTGGTGCCATTGTCGAGTACAAGGGTCCCGGTGTCGAGTCGCTCTCGTGCACGGGTATGGCCACTATCTGCAACATGGGTGCTGAGATTGGTGCCACCACATCCGTCTTCCCCTACAACGAGCGGATGGGCGACTACCTGCGCGCCACCAAGCGTGCCGACATTGCCGACCTGGCCAAGAGTTTCCAGAGGAACCTGCTCCCTGACCAGGGCGCCGAGTACGATACGCACCTTGAGATCAACCTGAGCGAGCTCGAGCCCCACATCAACGGCCCCTTCACTCCTGACCTTGCCACCCCGCTCTCCAAGTTTGCCGAGGAGGTCAAGAAGAACGACTGGCCCGAGGAGCTCAAGGTTTCGCTGATCGGATCGTGCACCAACTCGTCATATGAGGACATGAGCCGATCGGCGTCGATCGCCGCCGAGGCCGCCGCCCATGGCCTCAAGACCAAGGCCAAGTACACCATCACCCCCGGTTCCGAGCAGATCCGCGCCACCATTGAGCGCGACGGAATCATGAAGACGCTCGAGGACGCCGGCGGCATGGTGCTCGCCAACGCCTGCGGTCCTTGCATTGGCCAGTGGGACCGAACCGACGTGCCCAAGGGCGAAAAGAACTCGATCATCACGTCGTACAACCGCAACTTCACCGGACGTAACGACGCCAACCCGGCAACGCACGCGTTCGTCGCCTCGCCCGACATCGTCACCGCCCTGGCGTTTGCCGGTCGCCTCACCTTCAACCCCATGACTGACTCGCTCACGGGCGCTGACGGCAAGGAGTTCAAGTTCTCGGCCCCTAACGGCAAGGAGCTGCCGCCCAAGGGCTACGACGCCGGAGAGAACACCTACCAGGCGCCGCCCGAGGACCGGTCATCGATCGAGGTCGCTGTCGACCCCAAGTCGGATCGCCTGCAGAAGCTCGAACCCTTCAAGCCGTGGGACGGCAAGAACCCCACCGACTGCCCCGTCCTGATCAAGGCCAAGGGCAAGTGCACTACCGACCACATCTCGGCCGGCGGACCGTGGCTCAAGTACCGTGGCCACCTGCAGAACATCTCCAACAACTGCCTCATCGGCGCCATCAACGCCGAGAACGGCAAGGCCAACGAGGTCCAGAACGTCTTTACCGGCCAGTGGGGACCCGTACCGGCCACCGCCATGGCCTACCGCGACGCTGGCAAGCCTTGGGTCGTCATCGGTGACGAGAACTACGGCGAGGGATCGTCACGAGAGCACGCTGCGCTCGAGCCGCGCTACCTTGGCGCTATCGCCGTCATTGTTCGCTCGTTTGCTCGTATTCACCGGACCAATTTGACGAAGCAGGGTGTTTTGGCTCTGACCTTCAGTGATCCCGCCGATTACGACAAGGTGCGGGGCGACGATCTGATTGACCTGGTGGGAATCACTGAGCTGGCGCCTGGTAGCAAAGTTACGATGGTTGCCAAGCACCGCGATGGCACCACCGACCAGATTCCCCTTGACCATACCTACAATGAAGGTCAAATCGCCTGGTTCAAGGCCGGTTCGGCCTTGAACCTGATGGCGGCTGAAGCCAAGGCGCGAGCCCAACAAGCCTAGTCGGTTGGGCGTCGTTCGCTGTGATATCAGTCAGATGGCATCTACCAGAACTCGCTCTCTTCCCGTCTCTGTGGTTCATTGGCGTCGTTTGAATCGACGTCGTCTCTGTCCGGCTCTGGCTCTCTTGTCTTGTCTCGTCGTGTCTGTTTTGTCCTGCAGCAATGATGAAGTGTAATTCCTCGCACAGTCTCGTTGTGCGTCTATGCTTGCGTCGATGACGGATGGCTCTCCTGGTGGTTGTACCTCCCGCAAAAAATCGGGACGAAGGAAGAACTGGAGTGTACCGGTCCTTGGCGTATGGGCTTCACACGGTGGTTCTCGGTGACAAGAGCGATGGTTTGAGAAAGAAGGCTCGCGCCTCGTTTCGTAGGTTAAGTAGCTACTCTGAGTGCGTTCCCAACCTACAGCTGTTGCCAGTACAGTTTTCGGCCGAGACGCACGCCGACAGGCTTGCTGGCCATCGCTGGGTATCCGGGTTCCAAAAAGAAATTGACTCCTCGCTTCCGAACGTTCTCGCCTCCGTGTTTACCTTTGAAGCTCGACTTTTACCGGCCGAATCGAACAGCCCGTCCTTATAAGGGACAGCGTTGACACCGCGATGCGCAACCTCGAACCTGCGATCGTTTGTTGCGCGGAGCCGAACGAAAAATACCAACAAAGTCGCCATCGTCCAGCTTGGCATAGCCTGATCATATCCCGCCCCTAACGGTAGCGCTTGGGCGCCGCCACCAACGAGCAGACGGTGCTGGCGTTGATGAGCCGACTGCCTCCATTAGGGACGTTTCGCATTATGTCTTTTACTCGCATCGAGATCGAGACCGAGTTTGCTGGAAGAAGACGACTCAATCTTCATCTCGGGTCGCCCAATACCAACATGAATAATCGTAAAGAAACTCAGAAATGCACTTGTATTGAGAAAACGAGATCGAGTTTGATGCGAATACATATGTCTATGGCTGGGGGCGTAGCGTCGTGGAGGTGGTGGTGGTGGCGGAACAGCTTGCATTGGCTTTCTGAGCTCGAGTTTTAGAAACTCGATCTCAATCTCGAGGTGAGCAGGGGTGAGCAATGCGAAACGTTTCTTTTGTCCTGACTTTTTTTTTCCTTCACTCCCTAACGCAATGAAACACCACCGTGCCACCAACATTTTCTCCTGAAAACACCAGCTCCCATAAACGCGCCTTCCTAGAGACTCATCTTTCCAAATAAATTGGTTCGATACACCAACTAGACCAACACAAGGAATTTGCTTTCGACCATCGTTGGTTTTAGTCATTTTGATTGCACGACTCGTTCGCTCTGGATAATCGGAAACCGTGTACAAGGGCTAAACTCGTCGAAACGGGGAATTCGTGACGAACAAGACATCACAAATGGGGGTTTCTGGACTACACTCCGCTCCCAGAAATAGCGGGCGAAAAAGTGATCTCGTTTCTTCCATATCGGAAGCCACAGCTATATTGGGCTGTTTACTTCTTCTTGGAGGCCTTCTCGGCGGCCTTGGTGGTCTTGCCGCCCTTGGCGGTCTTCTCGACGGCCTTGATGACACCGACAGCAACAGTCTGGCGCATGTCACGGACAGCAAAGCGGCCGAGCGGGGGGTACTCCTGGAAGGACTCGACGCACATCGGCTTCGAGGGGACCATCTTGACCATAGCAGCGTCACCGGACTTGATGAACTTGGGCGAGTTCTCGATGCTCTTACCCGTTCGGCGGTCAATCTTCTCGAGGATGTCGTCGAACTTGCAGGCAATGTGAGCGGTGTGGCAGTCGAGAACGGGGGCGTAACCGTTGCTGATCTGACCGGGGTGGTTCATGACAATGACCTGGGCGGTGAACGAAGCAGCCTCCATGGCGGGGTCGTTCTTCGAGTCCGAGGCGACGTTGCCACGTCGGATGTCCTTGACGGAAACGTTCTTGACGTTGAATCCGACGTTGTCACCGGGAAGACCCTCGGGGAGCTGCTCGTGGTGCATCTCGACCGACTTGACTTCGGTGGTCACGTTGGCAGGGGCGAAGGTGACAACCATACCGGGCTTGATGACACCGGTCTCAACACGGCCGACCGGGACAGTTCCGATACCGCCGATCTTGTACACGTCCTGGAGAGGAAGACGGAGGGGCTTCTCGGTGGGACGCGACGGGGGCTCGATAGCGTCGATAGCGTCGAGGAGGGTCTTGCCGGACGACTTGCCGGCCTTGGTCTCCTTCTCCCAACCCTTGTACCAGGGCATCTGGGTGGTGGGCTCAATCATGTTGTCACCGTGCCAGCCCGAGATGGGGACGAAGGCAACCGTCTTGGGGTTGAAGCCGACCTTCTTGATGAAGTTGGAGGTCTCCTTGACGATCTCGTTGAATCGGTCCTCCGAGTACTTGGTGGTGTCCATCTTGTTGACGGCAACGATGAGCTGGCGGACACCAAGGGTGAAGGCGAGCAGGGCGTGCTCACGGGTCTGGCCGTCCTTGGAGATACCAGCCTCGAACTCACCGGTACCACCGGCAATGATGAGGATAGCGCAGTCAGCCTGCGAGGTACCAGTGATCATGTTCTTGATGAAGTCACGGTGACCGGGGGCGTCGATGACGGTGACCATGTACTTGGGCGTCTCGAACTTCCAGAGGGCGATGTCGATGGTGATACCACGCTCACGCTCGGCCTTGAGCTTGTCAAGAACCCAGGCATACTTGAACGAGCCCTTGCCGAGCTCGGCAGCCTCCTTCTCGAACTTCTCGACAGTTCGCTTGTCGATACCACCGCACTTGTAGATAAGGTGACCGGTGGTGGTCGACTTGCCGGAGTCGACGTGTCCGATGACGACGACGTTAACCTGTCGTGTGGAAAGAGCGGACATGAGAAGGTTGGGAGTCAGCAAAGGGATTTTGTAATTGGATCGGGATGGTCCGCAAGCTTGCATCATCAACGCCACTGTCGTTGCCTCGCAGCTGCACGCCGGATTGATGGCTGGTTGACGTGATGCGCTGGCAACATCGTCGACGAGCATATGGCGCAGAGGAAGATGATATCTTTGGGGGGTGGCGTGGTTGATGGTGCGAGGGCGTTTGGGGCAAAGGGAGCGGTGATGTACTCACGTGAGCCTTCTCCTTTCCCATTTTGGATGTGTGTGTGTGTGTGGATACGAAAGAGGTGATGTATGAGGAGGGAAAGGAAGGAAGGAGGCGAGGCTGGGTCTGACTTTATTGCCTTCGCAGGGGGGAAGGGGTGCAGCGAGCGGCGGGAGCGCCACGGGGCAGAGGGCCAAAAAAAATTTTCCTCGCCTTCTTGGAGCTGTGCTGCGCAGGCGGGCCAAGGATGAGCAGTAGCAGCGAATCAGATTTTCGGTCCAGTTGAGCTCCAGTGCCTCAGCCCTTTGACTTGACCCTTTTGCCCTCACCCGACACCCAACCCTTTTTGCCCTGCGCTGCGCCCGTGATCGGTCGCGCGTGCAAGCCCATGCCTAGAAATTTGCCTGCCAGTCTCGAGAACCCAAGTCGGCAGGGATTTTGTAATATACATTCTTAATTCCTATTCAGATTCCTGCCAAACCTACACTACTAGTTCGGCCCGCGCCTTGCAAAATACGATTTTTCAAATTAATCCTCAACATTCGACGAGTCTGGGCGCGTTTCATCCCTTGCATAACTGGCGCAAGCCGCGTACTTGGAATTCCGGACGCCCACCTGTATTCACAGATACCCCCTGCCATGGCCTCGCTTGGTTGGCTTAAACTAAGCGAGTTGTACTATGGCTTTAAACATTATTATTGGTTTTCGCTGCTGCGGCAACGTCCCTCAGCGTGCCGTTTGGGAAAACTTTGGTGCACCACATACAAAACCAACAGGGCGCGACAGGAGGGGAAAGAAAGGGGCAAAAAACAACAGACAACCCTCTCCGTTGTAGCACGCTCCATCCCACTAACGCTGTAACCATGCAGACCGTTCTATTTTTTATTTTATTTTTTAGTTTTAATTTTTTTCAGTGTTTTTGATGCCTACGAATTCCCGCGGCACCTCGAAAGTCTTGGTTGATAGCGGCTGGCAGCGCTTGTATTGGCTTGTGGCGGTGTCGTCTGCGCTGCTCCCATTTGCCACTGCCACCACGTTGGCCTTGGGTAAGGCGAGAACCCCATTTGCTTGCATACTTGGCGCTTGGTTGCAGGTCCGTGCAGGTTTACGACCGATACGTCACCCTCGCCTCCCTTCCTGCCGCTTGCGGTATCATTTCGCCCAATGCGTTCGCGCCGTTGACCCTCCAGCCTTGCCCCTGCTGTGATTTGAGAGGCATGCTAGGCACTTGATGGGTACAGCAACTCGTCATAATCATCCACATAAGAAGCAGAGGCAAGCGTGAGAAAGATAGAGATGTGTGGGAATACCAACTGCTGGTCATCGTCGGTCGTCTGGCCCGCCGGTGTTGGCGGTTGCAGCTTCGGCTCATGAGCCCAAGCAAGCAAGAACAAGAAATCGTATCGCCCGCTTTTATTCAACTCCTTTTTGCACGAATTTTCCTACCAAAATTTTTCTCCTCCGAAGCACACTGGCAACAGCCACCTTTTGACCACCATCTCGCCGCCACAGTCCTTGGCGCTCAACACCAGAGACATGACACCGACTCGGCCGATACCAGGCAACCTTACAAACATCTAGCAAATATCTGACCTCAACAGTCTCTGCACGCCCGTCTAAATCACATGCTCTCACGACAGCCCACGGTATCTAGAGCCGCCCCCATCAACACCGCAATTGTTATTTTTTAATCGTCGGCATTGTTGTCGAAACCTGCTCTTATGGTCAATCGTTGTCTCCAAACACCGTCACAGGCACGACGAAGTCGTCGATAAGGCTCTTTGAACCCCCAGGTGGCGAAGAGAATCGTTGAATCGGTTGCAACGGGCGCTCGCTGTCTTTCTCACTCTAGGTGTTTTGGCTGTACGCAACTGACGAAGAGGATCGCCGCATCTTGGCGCAAAGATATTCGCGCACCATGGACAAGGTTTGCCGGTCGGGCTGGCTTTTGTTGAACGGGATCTGTTGCAGCCCGCTCTTCCTCGGACCGGCGATGGCTGCCCCCAAGTCACGCCACCGCCCATCATCTGCTTGCCTTTTTCAAGAGAGACTAGATGTTTGGCACGCCGATGTCGCTGCGTCCGCTCCAACGCCGCCGACTTTGCTATGACGGCTCTTCGTCTGAGCTACAGTCGCGGCGACGCCTGCGATGGTTGGCGATCGGAACGCTGGATCCTGTTCTCGCTTGCCATCGCGCCGTAGGCTTACAACGTCCTTTGCATGTTGGGCTGCAGCTTCTTGAGTGGCGTCGACGCCATCTATGACGAGGGTGAAAAGCGCCCTACCGTGAGACCGACCCCTCCCTTAGCACATCCAGGAGCAACAAGCTGATCCGTAGTGCTTTTCCCCTGCAAATCATCTCGCATCTCCCCGATGTGATTCATTCTCTGGCAGTCGAGTTGGTCTTGAAGACGGACCATTTCTCCTGTCGCCTTGCTCTTGTGTTCTACGGCTCGACCCTCGCTCCCCCCCTTTGAGCGTCGGTCTCGGCCCACATCCCCCCTTTGAACCGCTACTCCCAACTTACCAAGGCGAGCACCTGGCGAAAGCAAACGAGCCCCCTTTCCCTCTCACGTTCAAGCGTATAGGTTGTCCCGGCTGCCGTACGTCGACGTCGAAGCTGTAAAGCATCTGGGTTAGGGCCTGCTGGCACCGCTGTGTGAATCGGGGGCACCGACAGCGTGCCCGGACCCTCGTTGTACCGACCGTACCCGTCCACCCTCACGACGTCAGCCAGGCAAGCATCGCGGTGAAACACGCCACCGATAGCGGTCGGATTGCAAATGACGTCCCAATCGCCCTCCAAAGCGTGCAGGCCAGCCCTTGCGGAGGAGGTGTATACAGGGTAAAAATAAAAAAAAGAAAACTTACTACAACTACGATGCAAGTACAACAGTATGGTTAGGCTCGGCGGCTCTAGACGGCGCGTCCCGGTAGTGTTACAAGTAGCAAAAAACGAGGAAGAGCAACAAAGTGAGCGAGCGATTGGAGCCAAGCTCGGAGGCTCGTTGGGTGAAAGCGAAAGGTCGAGGGTAGAAAAACAGGAACGGTGGTCGATGCGGGCAAGGCTGGGGCTGCTGTATGTCTCCATGCCGGGAGGTGCACACGTACACGGGCCCCGGCTGCCAACGAAGCATCTACAAAAGACCGAGCGAGGCCTTACCGGCCTTGTAGCGTCGCCAATCGGCGGCGCGCGCCTCGACGTAGGTCTGGAGCGAGTCAAAGTCGCGGTCACCCTCGTACTCCTCGAAGCGCTTGCCATCGGCAAAGAGGTTGACGCTGGGGTAGCCTGTGATGGCCTGCTCTCCACACAGGTCGCCCTGGGTGATGCAGTTGACACGTGCAAAGTGGAAGTCGGACGAATCGGCCAGGTGTTCCTCGTACTCGGCAATGTCTTGCCACGTCGGCGCAAACTTTTTGCAGTGCTGGCAGTAGGGCGAGTAGAATTCGACCAGCCTGTCGTTGAACGAGCGGCGAAGGGTTGGGCCAGGAGGGGGGAGGGGGGTGTTTCTAGTCAGTCTTTCTTCCCTCTGTGCCCTCGCCGTGTCCTGGTGACGGAGGCTACTTACCACATGCCATGAGCGATGCTCGAGGTGAAGTTGCCAGTGGTGAGGCTGTTGAGGCTAGGGTTGTTGATGTCGCCAAATGCGTACGTCTTGGCCTCGACGCCGATGGAAGAAAGCGAGAGGACGAGGCCAGCGAGGGCCAGAAGAATAAACGAGAGGGCAAGCTGCATAGTGATGAAGTGTTGGGATGTGAAGATGTCGGCGGGATCTGGAGGATAGGCGGAAAAGAGGGTAGACGGAGGGTGGAAGCGACGGAGGGAAGCCGGATGGCGTCGAGTCTTTTGCGAAGGAGAGACGTTCACAGGGAGGGTGGGTCGTAATGTGGCGGAGCGATAAGTAAGGACCGGTAGAGGAAGGGGCGGATGGGACGTGAGGTAAAAACAAAGGGGAGGGGTAGTGGAGTGGGGGAGATGTAAAGGGGAGAGGGAGAGTTTGGAGTGGGAAGAGGGAGGGGATGGGTTGCAAGAGTGGAGGGGGTGGGGGTGGAGTGGAAAGGGAAGCAGAGATGGTGAGGGGACGGAATACGGTGGGCGAGAGTGGGGTATAAGTAAGAGTGGGAGGGCCAAGAGGCGGAAATGGGTTGCGTTGCCGACTGCTGCTGGCAACGGCGGCTGACTGTGCGCCGTACCCGAAATCTAAGCGACGGTGATTATTATTTCATTTGCAACAGAGGCGTATAGGGGGATTTTTAATGTCCCAAGCCTCATGCTTGGATGGCTATTGTTGGCATCGGTCGACTGGGGCCTTGTGGTTGCCTGGCTCTCGTGTTGTGAGCCGGCGTAGAAGGCAGCGCAAGGCACCAGCTTCCCGGCGAGGTCCCGACAGAGGGAAGAGGGAAGGGGCGAGGGCGAGGGCGAGGGCGAGGGCGAGGGCGAGGGGAGTGTGCCTTGACTGCTTGGCAAGTTTGCCTTTGCAGCTCCGATGCCTTGCCATACGATTCGCAAGCATAAAAGCTTAAGATGTACGCAAAGCCCAAGGCACAGCAGCTACAGCACTCGAACTTGGTGGGAAGCAAGAGGACGTCGTGGGCCTTTCGTTGGGCGTCTAGGGCAAGGGTGGCGGATCACCCGCGCCCCTCGTAGATCACATAGCTTAGCCGTGACAGCTCGCGCCGAAGCCGTAGGCGTAGCCGTGCACGCGGCCACGAGCCGACCACGCCTCCGTGCAGCAGGCGACAAACGACAGGTCGAAGCGCGTCCACTTGGCATTTGCCAGGAACACGTAGCCATCGCTTAGTCACCTGTGTGTAGGCTATATACATCACCCCTCCCATTGCTAGCCGCATACTGCGCACGCATACCCGCTCATCGCTTATGGGCAGTCTCTCTCGTACATCAGTCGATCTCTTATCGCTTACCCCACGCTTGCCGTAACCACACCATGTCCGCCCCAACGCACACACTGAGGCTTGCGCGCGTCGGACCCGAGCAACCCTTGCTTGTGCTTTGAGCAGGATCCTTACCCCTGCGTCGCAATAGCGCCGGGGACAATCAACCCACCCAACCGCTCAAAGTGGCGTTTGGTACTGATATTCTCCGCCCCTTTGTGCTCTCTTTTTCTTAGCTTGTTCCTGAAGCAATAATCTTGATCCGGTACACGCCTTTTGTTGCGAGCAAGCGCAGGTTGCCCATGCGCACGCTCCCGCTGCCACTTGCTCCCACCGTCGTGCTTGCGATGCCCATTTTGAGCGCGGAGGCGAGCCAATCCGACAATCTTTGTGCGGCCTGGTCAAACCCATTGTACCACTACAAAGGACCCATAACTATGTATGCTCCTGCCACAACTTAGGTACGTACCAAGCACAGAACCTTGCTCTGCTTGTCTTGGGCCCACCGCGCGTCGTTTCGCCGCGTCGCAGTTGGCCAACGCTGCCCTGCTCTGCTTGGCATCGTCACCGTCGTGCGTTGGAACCATACAAGTAGCGGCATCGATCGGCGCGCGCGCCGTCCAGCGAGCACCCGGTGATCCGCTCCCAAGTCGGTTCTAGCGGCCACCGCTCCTACTTGGCCTCCTCTGCTGTCGATGGATGCGCATGGTGCAAACCGCTCCTTTCTCTCCTCGGCCACACTGCCACCACCGTCTTGATGTAGTTGTTACCTACATCCATCGAAGGCAAATATCGCCTCCTCCGTTCCACCGGCATTGTGGCTTGCCAAGCATTCTACTTTCTTCCTTGTATGTAGCAGCGATGATGTTTAATTTATGCGACAGGGGTTTCTTCCACCCCTTGAGGTCCCTGCATGGAGTGAGCACGGTGCGCTTACGCGATGGCGGTTCGGCCTCTGGCAGTCTTGTCCTCTTTGGTCCCACCAAAAGCTGACGACAGGACGCACAGATGGGCGTACATTCGAAACGACGGGAACCACCGGCGCCATGTTGTCCCAGTGCCCCCGTACCGTCGAACGCTCTATGAGAACCCTCGTCATCGCCAATGCACAACCTAGCTGGGATTCAAAAAGATCCATCGTCGGCCCAAGTAATAGAGTGTATTGGCCACAGCGACGACGATAACAAAGGAATAGCCAAGGGGGGCTACAAGAGGCTCTAACGGATACTATCAAGCAGGCAAGATACAGGTAGAGTACAGGGCAATTCCGACACAGCACAACGCAAACATGAAGGAGCGAACAGCGAGACTGGTTTCTGGTCAGCCTCTAACGAGTGAAATGGAGAAAAGGCTGAGGGAGAAGAGACACACACAAAGTTGTGTGGAGGAAGGCGGCGCTGCTTTGAAGGAGTATGAGTCATAGTGTGGAGGGGTGCGCGCGGCGGCAGCGGCCCTTCATAGTCTGATGGGCGACTCGCCGCGCGCGCGGCGCCATCGGTTGGTGGCGCGAAGAATCTTTTCGTCGACCAACGAAGGGTACTTTTCGAAAAAGCTCTCACGCAGTTCGAACCCTTCCTGATCAAACACATCGCCCGCCGGCGTCCAGATCCGCAGAGAGCGTACCACCTCGAGGAAAAAATCGTCGAGGAACTGCTGCGCCGGTCGGCCCATTTTGGGCGAGCCCTTGGGTTTCTCGGTGAAGCCATACTTGTAGATCCGATTGCGGTCGGGCATCACGATGGCGTTCTTGGGATCGGGCTCGTCCGCAGGTGTCCAGGTCGACATGTCCGAGATGACAGCGGTGCGCTGCTGCATCTTGTTCATTGGAGCGTCCGCAAGCGTCGACGACGGCGGATGCGCGCGCTCTTCGTCCGTGATCCGGGCACCCTCGCGAACTGTTTCGATGCCTTCGAGCGAGTGGAACGCCTCGAGGATCGTGAGCAGCTTGTCACGCATCGAAGGGAACGGGATAACGGCGATTTCCACCGGGTGAAAGCCGACCCTGAGCTGGTTTTCTGTGGGCATCAGGTTTTGCGGGAGGACGAGCTCGGGCTTGGATTCATCGCCTGGACCATCGCGCTTGAAGCGCGGAAGCTCGTCCGGTCCTCCCAGCGTAAAAGGAGCGGCCCGCGCCGCTCGAAGGTTGCAGATGCCCGACTTGAGCGAGGTGGTAAAGGGAAGCACAATGCTAAAGTAGAGCCGGCAGACCTTGTAGAGGACCAGCTCGGGAACGACGATGAGCGAGGTGAATGACTTGGAGGCTACGCGATGGTTCATGCAGAGGTCCCAGACATTCCTCTTCTTAGGTCCGCGGGTATTCCGGATCGGCCCGCCGGATCCAGCAACCAGTTCGCCGTGTGATTCGCTGGCGGCATCGCCAAAGGCGCCCGTTGTTGAAGTGGTGGTGGTCGTCGTCGACTCTTCTTTCGCATCATCTTCAGCCTTGGGACGCGGGTCGTACAAGTCCAGCTCGTTGACTATCTCCCAAGCCTCGGATTTCTGCTCCGGAAATCGCGGTCCCATGAGCTCGTTGAAACCTTGTTCAGCGGAAGCGTCTTCAAGGTGAGGCTCGATGTCGTCGAGAAAGATGGAGCCCGAGAACCTGGAGCTGCCACCCTGCTCGGCCCTGGCGTTCTTGGCACTGGCGAGAGCTTTTCGAAGCGCCACATTCTCCGCCTCGAGCATCTCGAGACGATCCTGCCTCCGCTTGCGCGACTCTCTCTGTGAGGCCTTGTTTCGCTCCCGACGCTCGGCGCTCGTCTTGAACTGTTGCTGCTGCGTCTGGTGCTGTGCCTGGTATTGCAGTGAGGGCTGGTGGTAGTGGTGCTGTTGTTGGGGGTGGAGCGAAGGGTGCTGGTGGGGGCGGTGCGGCCTCGAGGGGCCGATAATGGACGCTAGCGCAAGGGAGGGATGGTGCATGCTCGGGGCTCGCGCGTGCGCCATGGCCAAGTCGGTCGAAGAGGAGGCGGATGCGAGGCTTGCCGGCGGGAAGTCCATGCTCGAAGCCATCCAAGCGTCGACGTTAACGGGCGCCACGGGGGATTGCAGGCTTGCGTAGACGAGCCCTCTCGGCCTGCTATTGGATTCGGGGCTCGATCCGAGGCGGCTGTTGGAGCTCCCGGGAGACGCTGAAGATGCCGGGAAAGGCGGCTCGGATCCCGTCATCTCGGCGCCGCCCGCGCTGTGGGCACCAAACTGCGAGGCGCTGGCAGAGCCGGTATCGATGCTAACATCGATGGATTGTCGTGTCGCTTCGGCCGGTAGACCAGAGGATGTTGCCAGTATCGGAGCCGCAAGGTTTGCCTTGGGCATGGATTGGGAGTAGGGGATAGGGACACCGGGCAAGCCCTGCGCGATGGGAAAAGAGGCGGGGCTGAGCTCGGCCCCGGTGTTGGGCAGGAACGAGTGACTCTCGGCGCCGGCGAAGACAGTGCTGCCGACGTGGCCTGGACTCGGGGCCGCACCGGTGGACCTCGCAGTGGCTGTCGAGGACCGTGAGTTTGTGGCGCTGCCGCTATACGTGTCCATGACCGGAGCCGGTGGCGGAGCCGCTTGTCCGTGGCTGAGCTCAGAGGCGTTGTCAAAGACCCAGTCGCTCACATTGGCGGCGCAGACGCCGACGGATGCATCTGGCTTCACGACGGCCGCCGGACCAGCAATGACGGCGGCGTCCAGTGCCTGATTGTCGATCCGGTAGTCGTAGTTGCTAGAGATGTTGTATGAATGTTGCTGCTGCTGCTGCTGCTGCCGACTCTGATGGTACTGTTGTTGGTGGTACTGCTGGTGTTGCTTGGAGGCGTAGGCAAACGGAGGACCAGGACGGCCGGTGCCGCCGAGCGGAGGGCCGTTGAAATTGTAGTGGAGGGGCAGACCTGGCCCGGACTGACCGTAGAGGCTACCATCGGCGTGAGCGTGCGCCTTCTCGGCGGGCTCGTTCCAAAATTGCGACATGGTGACGGGGCTCCATGCCATATCCGTCCGAAAGACGGGTAGCCGAATAGCGACGAGCTACGGTGCGGCACAAAGAGACCAAGACGATGAATGCGACCAAGGAATGCGTTCGACAAGTCTGGCTGGCGGAGCAGGTATGTAACGAGACGGCCGCGTAGGGGCTCCGATAGAAGGCAGAGGGTGGGCCGAGCAAGTGGCGACTTGGGAGAAAATGGTGTCGGCGCAATCTGTTCGGTGGCGACAGGGGCGAATGTGTTGCAAAGAGACTGGGAGCGACTGATACCAGGAGGAGCGCCTCAATGTGGTGTAAAAAGGGCCGGAGAGCGGTCGGGAGATAAAGGTGCGGCCAAAAGAGAGGAAAAGGAACCAAATATCGACGCTCGTGACGAAAAAGCGGCTGGTGGAAATGCGAATAGCCTCGACGGACCAACGGCCGAGAGGGACGGTTGCGGTACAATGAGCCCGGTACGTGAGTGCGAGCGGGTGGCGCAGCGATTGATCAAGGAGATGAACAAAGACGCTCGGAGCAGCAAAACTGGCAAGCAGGGGAGCGCGGAAGCAGCGGCAAAGGTGGGAAGTGAATGGGCGAAAGGGGAAAACGGAAGGTTCGACGGTCGAGGCCGATGGGCGACGCCGAGGCTATATGCTGTTCTTGTTCGAGAGCTTGCACTCTGGCTTGCGTCCCGGAACGGCGGATGAAGCGCCTATGTCGGTCGTCGACAGCGTTGCGTTGGGTCGGCTGCAGCGGAGCAACGCGGCCGGCGCTTCCGTGGTTCGGATCAGCGCCGGTCGAGCCGATGGCTAGCTAGCTCGGCTGCCTGGGCTGTCCAAGCTGCCTGGCGGATCCTAGCCAGTCTCATAGCGAGGGCGTAGCTAGGTGCGTTTGCGAGCTTCCTCTGGCGGCGCCACAGCCAGGATCCAGGAAAAGGCGAGGTTTCGATTTTATTTGATTTTGTTTTGTTTTCTTTTTGTCGCTTGCCTGGCTCTACCTAGCCTGAATCGCAACGTACAGGCGTAAGAGCAGCATGCTTGTGAGAGAGAGGCTAGGGTCGGCGGCGGGCGAAGCGTAAGTAAGAGGTGTGGTGCCGGGAGGCCTTGGCTCGGCCTCGGATGTGGTCTTGTCGCGAGAGCCAGGGCAAACGCGAGGCCTGCCTCTCTTGCTGCGGCTATGGCGCGCTGGGTTGGTCCGTATGTACGCTTGTATGTGTTCGTCGCCCAAGCTCCATCGAGCCGTCCAGCAGCCTCGGCGGGTGCTGTGTGTATGGAGCGGCCTGGTCTCTTGGCTTACGGAGCTGGCGGCGACGCTTGCGTTGCTCCGAGTAATGCGGCATGGAAGCAATACGCGCTGGTTGGCGCAACTCGTCATAGGTGGCGGTCAGCAAACGTTGCATGCGCCCCGCTCGTTGGGCCGCCTCGCCAGCAGAAAAAAAAAAAAAAACAAATTGCAGGCGAAGGCGAAGAATCTAGCGCAGGTGTGTCTGGCTAGCTGATGCGGCGAGTACTAGCTCGTTATGCTGCGATGCAACGAGGCGGCCGTGCAAGTCAATGCAACTCCTACATCCACCCAGCCTCGCTTCACGGCAGCCGCGGCGGCTCTTGGGGTGGTTCCGCTGCTGCTGGGCAACACGGAGGTCGTGACGGGCGGCTAGGCCGGTGTTACGCAGAGGGCAGGATGTCGAGTCTAGGCGAGCCCTATTTCTTCACACTACGACTCCACTCTAATCGGACCAGGCTTGGGTTGTAAAACAAGCGACTCTGCTGCAGACCGTGCAAGCACCAGGGATTGTTGATTAAA
>JALNIF010004370.1:0-19645 GCA_026284005.1 Thecaphora frezii | reverse complement strand
TATTTTGTTTTTGGGTGGAAAATTTTTTTTTTTTTTTTTTTTTTTTTTTTTTTTTTTTCCCCTCGGGGAAGGAGGTATTGGGAGGATTGTCCCGTTTTTCCGAGCGGTGAGTTTGCGAACCCTGGTACTGAATGGCTTCGTATCGAAAGGCTGATCCGTTGGTCCTCGTCTTGCCCCAGTTTGAGCTGCTTCTTTCGCATCAAGACCAGGATCGTGCTACTGCCCGGCACCAGAAAGGACGCTACTTCGGCCAGGCCTTTTTCTGCTCCTTCTGAAGCCATGATACAGATTCCAGCCAAGTTTTTGGCGTTTCTGCTGGTGCTGATCTACATTGGCGTGGCAGACTACCGCAACCTGGGGCGGCCTCACGATGCGGTCCAGCTGGTACGGTCAGGTCTGGTCCCCTCGGCCGCAGCGCTGCCCATATATCCGAGCTCCTTGAAAAAGGGCTCCAAGAAAATCGCGCAGCCGAGGGTGGGCGTGGTGGTTAAGCCTGGAAAGATGAATAAGCTAGGCAACAAGGGCGATGGAGACGGGAAGGGAAAAGCACAAGAGAAGCACGGCGGCGACGACGAGGAAGCCGTGGACCGGACGCACAAGGCCAAGGAGGGCTCGTCGTTTCCGAATACGCATGGCAGGGTGGGCATGACTCTTAAGCTCAAGAGGTTAGAGCACCCTGCCGGCCGCAATGCGTTGATGGTGAGTGGTCGCTACGAGCGTTCCGTTAGGACCTTGGCAAGCATCGGGCTGACGCCGCTCGGCACATTGCTTCTTCGGTCTGATTCCCGAACCAGCTCTACCAACACCACATCAACCGTGCCAACGCCAAGCTCGCGTCGATATTCAAGCGTGCGCCCATCAGACAGGAGGAGATGAAGCAGGCACTCGAGAAGAGGAAGCTGAGCGTTCTAGCCCGACGCTCCACAGGCTTACAAACTCGAAGCACGCCTTCATCATCATCCTCATCGAGCGATGTGTCGGTGCCAGCGTCCGAAAGAGCGCGACGGCGCTACCTCAACCCACGCCTTGGCTATGTAAAGCAACCAAAGACGGGCCTCGCCGTTCGCAAACGGCTATTGGGCGGGCTCCTCGATGGCATCCTCGGGATCGGCGGTGGTAGCAGCAGCGATGCTGATGAGCCGACGTCGCCGACGGCGGAATCGACCTTATCGATGAGCAGCGCGTCGGAAGCCAGTACGGCGACGCCGACTGGCAAGACAAGTCCGGCCGCGGCCGCTGCTGCAACATCGGGCTTCCCGGAGACGAACCTGGAGGCGTCGACGGCGACAGAGCTGTTTGAGGCCGAGGAACCGACGACGGCGCAGAGCCTCGGGATCGACATTGAGGCCAATGATATTGGTTACATTGTGACGATCGGACTGGGGAGCGACGATTTGCCGTTCCGGATGCTGGTCGACTCGGGTTCGGCGGATACGTGGGTACCGGGCGTGTCGTGCCGGGCCTGCGGTGCGTCGCACCGACGCTTGAGCAGCTGGACGTCCAAGTCGTTCCGGTCGATTGAGAGCAAGTTTTCCATCGCCTACGGTACGGGTGACGTTGAGGGCAAGCTCGCGCAGGATCGCATGACGATTGCCAACATGACGTTGGTGCGGCACACGCTCGGGCTGGCCGAGAAGGAGTCGGAGGATTTCAGCGGCGACGATGTGCCTTTTGACGGGCTGATTGGGCTGGCCAAGACGGAGCTGAGCAACGCAGGCGTCGCGACGCCGATCGATGCGCTCTACGAAGAAGGGCTGGTCGAGGCCCCCGTGATGGGGTATCGGCTGGGACGCGTATCGGATGGCTACAACGATGGCGAAGTCACGTTTGGAGGTATCGACGCCTCGAAATTCGAAGGCGAGCTGACGGAGATTGAAAACGTCTCCGACACTGGCTTTTGGGAAGCGATGATCGACAAGGTTTCATACGGAGGGCGCGATCTCAAGCTACGAGAGCGGACGGCTATCCTGGACACGGGCACGTCGTTGATCGTCGCTCCCGAGGCGGATGCGCGGGCTCTCCACGCCGCTATCCCCGGCGCTAAAGCGGACGGACAGGGCGGATATACGATCCCCTGCACCACAACGGATCGGGTGGCGCTCTCGTTCGGAGGCAGGCAGTTTGATATCGACCCGCGCGATCTCCTTTTCTTGCCAGTCGACGAAAATGACTTAGAGGGAGACTGCGTTAGCGCCGTATCGGCAGGAGATGTAGGCGAGAAGAACCAGTGGCTGGTGGGAGCGACGTTTTTGAAAAACGTCTACTTTGCTACCAATGCTAAGACGAATACTATTGGTCTGGCGCCGGTTAGTAGCTAGGTGCTCGATTTCTCCCCTCCCACCTCCTACGTAGCTATACACTCGCATCGCTCATCGTGTCCACCTATCAAATCGAAGCCTATCTGTCCATCGTACCCCCCGTCTCTATCCCTGTGCACATCCCGCCCATTCCTGAACCCGTGCTCGGACCCCTCGGTTCTTGACAATTCAAACTGCACCGTTGACTATCACATTGACTTTCCTTCGTACGAGGCAAGGCAACAAAGAACCGAGCCAAAACCAATGTGACTCGCATCCGTCTTCATACCACATCCCAGATCAACAGATGAGGCAAAACAGGAACAGGAAAAGCAAAATAGGTACGAAGCTCAAGATGGGCTAGAATTACAGGGTGCAGTTTAAATAAAGGGAGCCTGCTTGCAACCAATTAGCCTGCCCCCCCCCCTCTGGTGTAAGAAAAAGAGCGATAGTGATAAGCGAGGGATCGTCTATGCAGTGTGGCCGTACGTGGGCCCCCTTGTTTTCTCTTTTGTCGTCCTCCGATGGCTTGTCCAGCAAAGCACAGAAACGAGGGGAAGACCGACCAAGAACAGAAATAATACAGGATAGTGTAGTCGAGATGATGGGATAAGTACTAGGTGGGAAGTGGAGAATAGTGGATGGAGGATGGCGATTGGGGAAAGGGGAGGAACGAGATGAGGATTTGGCTATGGATGAAAATGGTCAAGACATTGAAGGTACTAGTTGCTGAGGAGGGCCGAGCAGGTCCTAGATGTAGGCGCGAGACATGGCGCCGTGGTAGTGCGTGCCGTGGTCCCGGTGCATTTCGATTCGCATGCCGCCTCGCATCGTCGAACCGCCATGCCCGCTTTCCGAAGACACTAGCGTCGATGCCCCGCCGTCGTTTAACCTTTCGGTAGAACGCCCGGCCAGGTACTCTACATGGTGGAATGTTGAGTCCGGGTAGCCCGGCGGGCTCGTCAGACTGCTGCTGGTATGCGAATGCGCGTCCTTGTCGTTGCTGTAGGCTCCCCATTTGCCTGATGTTGCGCTGCCAGAGAGGTCGATCGTGACCAGGTCGGCCTTGCCTCGGTGGCCGGAAGTGCCCCGTGCCTTGTTGAACGTGACCTCGCCCTTGTCGTGGGCGCCGCCCTTGGCCTCTGTTCCGGTTGTTGTCTCCGACTCCACCGTGACGTCGGATCGGATAAAGTCCGGCAGGGGGAGCTCCTCGATAAGGAAGCACGAAAGGTAACCGATGACGCCCAGCGGCAGAAAGAGCCACATGGCGTTCTGGAGGCCGTCGGCAAAGATCTGACGGACCGGTTCCCGGATCGTCTCTGGCAAATGCTTGATCTCTTCCACAAAGCCCAGCGCGGTCCGTCCCGTAAGACCAAACTGCGCTGCCTCCGGAAGGTCCGTCAGCTTGCCCGCGACCGTGGTGGTGAAGATGGTGGTCGCCACCGCGATGCCCCAAATCGAGCCAAAGCTGCGGCAGAAGGCAAAGGTAGCGGTAGCGAGCTCCAGCTCCGAAGCGGGCAGCGAGGCTTGGATGGGTGGGAGTGTGATCGCAAAGAGCGTACCAACAGCGATTCCGGTGATGAACTGGGAAACGTAGAGCTCCCACGTGGGCGTGCCCACCTGGAAGCGAGTGAGCCATCCGGCGCCAAGGCAGGTCATCCCCCATCCCAGGAAGAGGGTAATCTTGTACTTCCCCGTGAGGGCCATGACGATGCCTGCGATGATTGCAAAGGGCGCCGACGGGGCCGTGGCAGGGAACGTGCTGATTGCGGAACGTAGAGGGCTCTCGTCCTTGATGGCCTGGAAGAAGATGGGCAGGATGTAGATGCAGCCGTACGTGATGATGCCGTGGACAAAGGTCTGGAAGAAGGCCGAAGCCGCGGTCTTATTGGAGAAGAGTTTGAGGGGCAAGATTGGTGATCGGCAAAATCGGTTGGGAATAAACTCGATGGCCAAGAAGAGGCAGAAGCCGAGACAGCCAAGCAGCACGGGCAGCCAGACTTTCGCGTCGCTCCAGGGGTGCGTGATGCCGCCATCAGTGGTACCGATCAGGATGCCGACAACGGAGCCAAAGAGGACCAGGTTGCCGGCCAGGTCCATCCGCTCGATCTTTTCGCGCATCGACATGCTCGGCGTCGATAGGTTCATGAAGGGGACGATGAGAAACAGTCCGATGGCTCCGATCGGTAAGCTGGAGGGGTGACAGTAGAGGAGGAGGAGTGAATAGGCGAGATGTCAGCGCTCCCTTCAACGGTTTGCCTCTCGGCCTGCCATGGATGCCGCCATTTCACGCCACTCACTTGATCCAAAAGATCCAATGCCAGTTGCTAGAGCTGAAAAGGCCGCCAAGGACCGGAGCGACGAACGACGACACCGCAAATACCAGTCCCACCAGGCCGATGAAGAAGCCGCGTTCCTTGAGGGTCGTTAGGTCGGAGACAATGATTTCGCCAAGGGCCTGTATACCTCCGCCTCCGAGGCCTTGGAGGCCGCGCGCGGCAGATAGCGCAAACATGGTTCGAGAGAGGGCGCAGGCAACGCTACCGGCGAGGAAGAGCACGACGGCGATGGTGATGCTCCAACGTCTCCCTGCGACGCACGAAAGACCTCCGAAGGCCGGTTGCGACGCCGTCATCGTCAACAGGTAGGCAGACGTGATCCACGTCCCTGAGATGTCCGATGCCGGGAGACTGCGCACAATGCCGGGCAATGCCGTTGAGATCATCGTCTGTTGCACGGTGGGGTGGATGTCGCAAAAGAGCATTTCAACAAGGTCAGCACGGAGCGGCACAAGCCACTGACAGAGGATGGATCTTTGAGCTACCCACCATGTCGAGGGCTAAAAGGATTCATCCCACAACGTACAAGCGGCAGCAAAACAGAGACAACATGGTCAGTTTGCAAAGTCCATAGGTTTGTCGGTTCGCTCAACGATAGGAGCGGCGCTCACCTGTCAAGATGCACACCACCATCAACGAGGCGAAAATGACCCAAAACCTCCAATCCTTTTCGCGCTTTTGCGAGTCTGAAGTGGCTTGGATGGGTGACTTGGCCGACATGTGGATAGTGCTCATGTCTACGGCATGTAGAGTCTCGCTGGAAGTGTTCATCTTGGAGGCTGTCTCTTTTGTGAATTTGGTGAGCGGGTAGACGCCAACTTCGATGGCAGAGGAGGAGACGTTGTGGAAGGTATCGTCGGTCAGGACGGGGGAGGGTGGGGACTGGTTGGCCTTGAAGTGCTGGTCCCTGGAGTCCATACGAAAGCTGCTGGAAGGAAAACGAGTAGGTTGATAAGGAGTGCGGGACGAGTTGGCCGCGGCGAAAGTGTGGCCCGACTGGTGCGAGGAAGCGGAGAAGGAGTCGTGGCGGGGGTAGCTCCTCTTGTCGATGCTCGGTGTGCGACGCCGGAAGCTATCGTTCGCCGGGTCCTGCTGGACAAGGGTGATATCGCTGCGCATGGACATGTCCGAGTTAAAGACGCCAGAAGGGCCGGACCTATGACGCAGCGAAGGCGAATGCTTGTGGCGGGTACCCTTCATGGTGACGGTAAGCGAGCTAGTGCTCGGAAGGTGGCGGAAGATACGCCGCCGAGACTCAATCCGTGAGTCAAAGCGATGCAAGCAGAAGAGACCGAGGTGGCCGAGAGAGGGGCGAGGTGGTATGGCTTCAAGGGTCGGTGAGGCGAAAAGGGGGAATATCGGCCAAGGAAAGAAAGGCGGGGGAAGGATGGGAAAGAGCGTGGAGGAGAGGAGAGAGGCCGGTGCTGGAGTGTTTTGGCGAGTCGAGACAAGGGCCGCCGTCACGTCGGCTGATTCTGCAACAGTTGGTGGGCAAAGGAAGCTAGCCTGGTGCACTGCAGCCGATACTCAAATGCACACAAGGTCGATGGCCACTTGACTCGGCGGGATGGAGAAAGGGAGCGAATGGACGCCGATGCGCAGCTCGGCCTGGCTTGCGGGGAGGGGATGGGGGGATGGGGGAAAGAGGAATAAAGGGGGAGAAAAGGAAGGGTTATGGAACAGGGGATAGCTACGGTTGCAGCGCAGGCTAGCTTGAGCGTTCTGCACAGCTGCAGGGAAGTCTGGGTAGGCTAGAGCCAAACAGGGACGCCGGATCGACGTGGGAGAGGGCAACGAGTGGGGATGCGAGACAGGAGAGGAAGGGAGGGGAGGGGAAGCGCAGGTGGCGTTGGTGGTTTGGTGGATGGGACAAGAGGCGCGGGCAGGGGATGGAGGGGAGCAAGGGAAGAGGGGGAGGAAGGGGGGCAAGGCGGCGGAGAAGGCGATGGCGATGGCGATGGCGATGGCGATGGCGATGGCGACGTGCGAGCCGCCGCCGAGCCAACGTAGAGTTGGCCAAAAGGGAGGCGAGCGGGCCAAGCGACCAAGCGACCAAGCGGCCAAGCGGCCAAGCGGCCAAGCGGCCAAGCGGCCAAGCGGCGAGGAGCGCTGGCGGGGCTTGGCGAGCCACGATTGCGCTCGGCGCGGCATAAATTGCGGCGCTACGCAGTTAGCCTAAGCAGGCGTGAAGTGCTTACACGGTGCATAGCAGTCAGTGTCGTGGTTGGCAGTAGGCTTTCGTCTTGGTGGCAGAGTAAGTATAGGCTTTGGCAGCAAGCATGTAGTCACACTCGCCCGCGCTGCGTACTTGGCTTAAGCCAAGACTAGTCATGTCTATCGGCTGCACCGGCTAGGCTGGCGAGGCGGGCGAGGCGCGCTACACTCACAAGCGGCTGCAGCGGTTGCAGCGGCTAGGCTGGCTAGTTTGAGCCTCCGCTCTCCACTCCACTCGGCTGCACCAGTCACACCAGTCGAGAAACAAGTCGAGTGGAAGGCACAGTAAGCTGTCAAAGTGGATGTAAGCTGTCACGCAGCTCATCAAGCCGCGTTGCCAGCCAGCCACCACCGCCGGCCCATATGCCCACTGCCAAGCACCGTTGCAGCTAACTACCACACCCGCGCCTCGCCATCCTCGCTCCCGCCCCTCAGACGTACCCCTTGCTCCCTCTCGCTGACTAGACCATGCTACGCCCCTGTCATACTCACACTAGCCGCTTGTTTGTACACTTCCGATCCAGTAGTATCCTTTTCAATCCGTCATTTTCATTTGGAGTTTCGCCCTGGCCCAGTCACGCACACACGCACGCACGCGCTCTCTCTCTCCATGCCGTTGGGATTCTTATTCAAATTCGCATTTCTCTGAGTGCGCTGGGTTTGAAAAGGAGCAGGTACATAGCTTCAACGTAGCCAGCATCCAACGCGCCATCTTCCCTTCCCCGCTAGATACCTCGATCTTTTTGACTGTTTTTCCCCTTCTTCCCCGGCGCGTGTGCATGCAGGGTCATTCTAATGAGGAAACCTAAATATCTAATGTAATCGCCATTTTGATGTGAGGTCCATCTGTAGCACGACAATCCTCAGCGAATTGGTTGGCACAGTATAAAACTGCTGCTGCTGCTGCGGGTACGCTATTCGCAGCACTAGCCAAGGCGAATCGTGCTCAATGCAGCAAGAAGCATATCACTACAAGATCCTTTCGAAAGAGTACAACTAGCTTGGATTCGCGCCGCCAAACAAGTCATGGGCAGCAAAGCACGCCAGGCGAGGAGGGCCTGCAGCAGCAAGGGTGGAGATAAAACCTCCTGCACTTGTTTGTAGTGAGGCATGCAGTAGCATGGAAAAGCAAGCACACGCGCCTACCTGCCACATACTTGAAAGCTATCAATAGCCCTAGACGTCGTCCAAGGCTGGCGGCGTGGTTACTTCGGTGTTGACGGCGTTTTATTCTGAGTAGCAACGATGGGTTGTGGATTGTTGGTGTCTGGTTGACGTGCTAAGTAACCCGTGGGGCACCAGGCGCGATGAGCGCAGAATGCGCTTTGCATCACCAACCACGTTATTTGAGGCAGACGCCGCCAGGGTCTTCGCTTACAGTCGTCCAGAGCGATCACAAAAGGCTACCTACCTCGCCATTCCTGTATCGGCTTCATCAGAGAGGCACGCTCGGTCGGTTCATAAAAGCAAAGCCATATGAAATTGATGTCTATTTATGCTTTACTTGTAGCGGCTCCTTGGTTAGACGAGGTGTGAGTGGCTTTGCCTTCTGCGACGTTCGCCGTGCTGCTCGCCCGTCAACACTGCCACCCTTGGGCATGTTGCCTAGCGCTGTCTCGCTCACTTGGAACGACATCCTAAGAGTCCCTTGTCGCGTCTAAGCGCTCACGAGCCGAGCAGAAATACGTGTCAGGCAGGAAAACGCTCGACAGATAACTGCGGCTCACCAACATCGGTGTCAACAGCGCACGGAGTCCAAAGACGAACCGTCACAGAACCAGCCAAGTTGACTAGCGTGACACCGTTGCGCTCTCTGAGAAGAGCGAGTATGCGCGGAAAACTTTTGCCGGCGTCTCCCACCGCCTTCTGCCGAGGAGGCTGGTGGCAAAAGCCATTTACACGAGCGATCGGTACGGACGAGTGGGTTTTGCAGAGCTCACGATGGCGACTTGTAGCGATGCGGTTCGCGAGTAGGAAGGGCAGGCCAAGTGTTGTTCAACCCCCACTTCCCCCTTTCCGGGCCCCCTTTATGTTGCCGTAGGCAGAGCTTGCGCCACTGCTGGAAATACTCTGGCCTCGAATCCGCTTCCTAGTAGAAGGATTCAGCAGCTCGCCGCCACTTTCCCATCCTTGCTCGCGGCAGCCTTCACCTGCAGCTTTAGTGCGATTGTGGCAATACAATGACCGCAGCAAGGCAAGCTCGGTACAAGAAGCCTTGACGCGGCGCAACAATGCGTCGCATACAGCCTAGTGAGCAGCTGACTTATACGTATGACAATGCATCAGTGGAGGCGCCGCGTCCTTGCACGCTAATTAAGCGGTTGCGATGTTGTCGCTGCATTCTGCGCTACGTGTCGAGGCGCAGAGGAGGAGGAAGGGGTCGTTGATGCTCGGTTGGTGTTGTTGCCATAGCACTCGACCAAGGAGCGGTTGCAAGGGTCGCGCCAAAATGATGAAAGGTAGGGTATCACGGCGTCCACCGCAAGATGCCGCATCGAAGCAACAGCTTCAACACTTCCAGCCGGAAAGGCCGCCAAAAATCCCGCAATTTGCGGAGATTGCGATCCCGGATTGGGAATCTATGATGGCTGGAACGGGGTTTTTCTCCGTTCAACTGTCTCTGCGGCCTGCTCATTGCGTCGTGCCGTGCTGCGACGAGCCGACAGAGAGCGACCAAGACCGTGAACGGAAGGTAGACTCGTTTTCGAGTGGGGCCTTGAGCCACGAGGCCCGCAACGAAGCCGTGGACAGCGAATTGCCCTGTGCTTAGATAAAGGCAATGTACCTGGCAGCAACGAACCAAGGGTCAACTAGTAACATGCGACTCGCCGTACGAGAGCCAGACTGCAGCAGCGGTGCGGCCAATTTACTGCGGTATTATAAGTGTTCCGAACCTGCGAAGGACAGCACGGCGAGCGGTCGCCGGCGGCAAGCTGCGACATGGCCGGTAGCGGCAACATATTCACGTTGATCTTATCTTCACAGCGGACACAAATTATGTCTAGAACGCCTTTGGTTTTCGGCTCTCGATTCGGGCTAGCGAGATGGGGAACCAACTGCTGCTCAAAATTGCCTCGCCAGCCCGAATCGAGCAGAAGAAAAGCGCCATCTTAGACCTCTTCTGTGTCAGCTGTGCTTCCTTTCAACTAGTACGTGTAGTAGTATGCTGCACTAGTGATAGCGCCAAGCTCCTGTCTCGACAGGGTTGTTTCAGCCCTCATCACGACATACACATTGCCACAACACTGGTACACAAAGGTAGCCGGTGCTCTTCGCTTGTAAAATATTTGACAAGAGCGACCGGACCGCGCGATGAGGTCAAAGCATCTCCACGGAAGGTTGCAAGAAGCATCGCCATGCCACCGACATTCTAGCTCAAAACTCCTTAGGCGGAAGGTGTACTTAGGTGTTCCGCGACCAACACAAAGCAGTGCTCGAGTCGAGCGACGACCGCGTGTCCATGGGTCGGCCTCTCTGACAGGCCTGCTTGAAGCGAACTCGAAGGGCCGCTCAAAGGGATCGTACGACTCCCAACGAGGTGTGCGAGTGCGAGAGAGGCCTAGTATGGCCATCGTCGAGTGGGTGTACGGCTACTGCTGTTTCTGAACGTCTTGGGCATTCTCTTGGCTTGCAGTCACGGACCCACTTGCTTAGCTTGCTGCTTCGCCACGATACGCCCGTTGCCAACCGCCGCTCCAGCCCCCTCAGCCGCATCATGGACGCCATCGTGAAAAAGCATCGGTCGGTGGAACGGCGAGTGTGCTAAACTGACCCGATGAAGCTAAGACTCGGTGGGGAGGTGGCCTTGATGCGTTGCACGCCTTGCCATGAATGACGCTGCTGCTGGGAAAGTGGGAGATGTATGAGACTCGACGCCAAACCACAACAACTCGCCAAAAAAGCAAATAAACAAGGCAAAAACAAAAAGGCGCGCTGTGCGGCAAGGTTTACTGTAAGCTGTTGTTAAGCTGTTGTTGAGGCTATTTGGATTGTCTTAACTTTTCACACTGAAAGCCCTTGTCACGTTTGCGCCTATTTGTATGATGGAATTCTCAACACCTCGCACATCGCTGCCTAGTGTGCGTAGCTTTCTGCGTCGCCTCTGGATTACGCTACCTTTGAACGTCGCCGCCCTAAGTGATGCAGTGATAGCGGTGTTGTAAGCCATAACCAAGACTAAGACCGTCCGCTCGTGCTCGCTTGCAAGGGTGTTCGTATTTGAATACAAGATAATACAACTTTGTCACAACACCCGTGCAATTCCACCATCGCAGCTTACTGTTCAAGTGACCATCCAAGTATTACTGCCAACGTTCACTTTACCCAGAGGAATTGGCATTCGTGAAGCGGCACCGTGATAAGGCGAGTCAACTTGGCTGGCCGCCAAAAGCATGCACGTCTGCCCACACTGATGCAATGGAATAACAATCGCGGCGTTGGCGAGGGCTGCCAAAGTCAGACCCTCTCCGACAACAAACCACGAAATGCTGTGACCATTGACCAGCCCCGCGGCGCCGCCGTTCTACGCCCTCAGGTGGCGGCGTACGCCGGACACCTACAGAGGCCCCCAGCAAAGTCGGGCCATGCTTCGCCTTTCGACACTCACATACTAAGTGCCACCTAACTCCGCCTTGCACTACTGTGGCTGCTGCTGCTGCTGTGAGCGTGTTGCAAACGTGCTACGCTAGCCGATACATGAAATCGCGCCAAAACAGACTAGCAAGGCCATACATCGCTTCGCCGGCGAGCGTTTGTGCTGGACGAGAAGGGAGACGAGCACAATGAGGGTGTCAGAGCTGTGCAAAGATCAGATAGTGTACGCACAGCCAGCCGCTGGAAGATGCTTTTCGTCTTGTTCTCTGAGAAAGCGGAGGGAGGAGGTAAAGGAAATCGCCAAGGGAAACGAGGACCGCGGGCGGCGGAGCAGAACCGAGGGGATGGATATGGGGACATGGCTGGGATCGCTTGGTTGGTCGGCAATGGTGGCGAGACGATCATCCCTGTGCAGGTAAATCTGCCGACACTACGGTAGTGTGGTTTGTTTGAGGCGAGGCACGCTTGTAATACATTCATGATTCGAGCGACGGGCGATGCAAGCATCTGAAAGTTGGGGAGTACATATGTATGTGTGTTGGAGATGCACCGCGGCCAACGTGCATACTTACACGAACGACGTTTGCATTGCGTCGGGGCGCGTGCGGCTCTGCGTTGTGCATACATGCGCGGCTAATGCGCGACGCATCCACTTTTTCGGACGGCAAGGAGTCGGGGGACGGCGCTCTGTCAGGCGCAATACTGCTGCACTCAGTCTGTCGCGCATTGTCAACAGCTGTGCGGCTGATATGTTGCATGAGAATAACGCCCTTTGCCACTCGAGAGCGAAGCATTTCTTTTTATTTCTTTTATTTCTTTTTTAAAAGTGTCCAACTACGGCTACAGTAAGCAGAGCAAAAGAGTAAAGACAACAGCAACCATCACCCACAGCGCTCATCCAGTCCTGAGTGCAACTCATCACCATGCCTCCCCTTTTTGCCCTGGTGATCCAATCAAGCTCGGCACCTTAGAGGGTCAGAAAAGTTGGTTGCCGGCGTCGGCCTCTCCTCCACCCCTTTGATCCTTGCACCAAAGCATCTCGACAGCAGCGGGCGCAGGCCTGCAAGACAACACTGGGCGCTTCCGTACCCTTCGCTGAACCAGCTAGAGAATGCCTCAACCCAGCAGGGTTTTCCCGCGTCCGGGGTAGCGCCAGACGCCGCGGCGATCCGCATGCCTGGCATCGCGCCCGCCCTAGCTTATTTTCGGCCGCCCTTCGTCGTTGGCACCCCCAAACAGCCCCGTGCAACCACAGTGCGGCTCGCCATTGTCGGGCGCCTGGTGGTCGAGGACCAGAGTTCTCCTTCCGCGCGACCGACCGACTGATTCGCGCGTTGAGGGGCCTAGAGACATGGTTGGTGCGATGGGATCGATGACTTCAAGCGGGAGCCAAGCGCGGAGGCAGGTTGATCGAGGGCAGCGCCGACCGCATCCCCTTCGCCACCGTGGCGAGTTTGCCCAAGTCGCGGGAGCAGGAAGGAATCTAGTCGTCTGTTGCTAGTTGGGCCTCCCCTATTTTCTTTGCCTGATAGGCAAGGGCTGCGAAGCGCCCGCAGCATTGTCCCGCCTTTGATGGGGGTTCGGTGTGAGCAGGGACTAACGCTACATTGTTACGTTCGAGCGTGGCAGAGAAGCGAACCGCACCGCCGCTCATAGTTTTCGTCGACAATCATGGTTTTGATTGCTTTCGAGGAGGGGTAAGCGAGGCCTTTCCCTCGGCGACTGTGTCACTTGGGGTCAATTCGTCTATTGCTCCTCCCCCAAGGTGACTAGTGTAAGTACTTGCAGCGGCGCCCTCAAACTCACACACACGCACCTACGTCCGTCCTGCCACGCCATTACCTACACCCTCTCTTTCCCTTGATACCACCAGCTCCTCGCCCCTCTTATCTCCCCTCCTCTTCCCAACGTTCATTGCCAGACAGCCCCATCTGCCCACCGAGCCTGACCCGGTTCGAAGCACTTACACTCTTTGATTTCGTGACAACCACGCCACTCCTTTCGCCGTTGTCCCCACCCGGGCGTCGCAGCCGAACGCCCATTTGCGCTCATTTACATCTACGTCGTCCTTTGGGGTTCGCAGTCCGCTCCGGTGCAGCCGCCGAAAGTCACCGACTGGCGTACTCCAGTCCGCCCATACATTCGCACTGACAGTCGTGCAGCAGTAACCGGCAAAGTACTCCCTTGCACAACCTCATACCCACAGACTATAAGGTCTAGGTCTGAACGGATCGTTTTCCCCTCCTCGGATAGTCCCCGCCCCCTCAAGCCGCACCGCCTCTTTCCATCTTGATCCCTGGCTTCCCACCATCCGCTCCCCGCTCTTTTCTCATAGACATCCATTCACCCTACTCGGCTTTGATAGCTTCGTCGATGATGTCTACCTTTACGCGGATCGCAAAGGTCATGTGGGAGACGTGGGGCGAGCCCTTTTCCGCCGCCATCGGTGCTTACGAGCCGCAGGACCGCTCGTACGGCCGTTGGAAGATCCCCTTTTCGCCGATGGAGAAGCGCCTCTACGAGAACCCCAATGTCGACGTCTCGTTCCACAAGGTCTTGATGCCCAACGGCAAGGACTGGGTCTGGTACCAAGTCTGGCAGGACCCCGTGGCTCAACAGATGACGGGTCGACGCGCAGACATGATTTTTGTGTGAGTAATACCCAAAAGACCACAAACATATGGCGGCCAAAGTGGCTGCTGCGGCTTGTAACGAGGCACGCGGCTAACCATCTCTGTTGTGTTGCGCTTCTCTCTCCCCCAACCCACCCGTCCGTCGCCTGTCCCGCCTTCCACATCACCAACCTGCACGTGTCACAGCCATGGAACCGGAGTGCACTCGGGCACGCTCGCGAGCCAGTGCCGCCGCTACCTCGACGCTGGTTTCCGACTCTTGGTCCCGGACCTTCCTTCGCACGGCTACTCTTCCGGCCTCCACGTCTACCAGCGTCAGATCTCGGGATACACCACCGGCCTTCGAGCCGTTCTCCACGACGTCGCCCGGCGCGACGATGCCGAAGTCGGGCCAGACTTCAAGCTGACCAAGGCCGAGAGGCGCAAGACGTTCATGCTCGGACTTTCGTTCGGTGGCCTGGTGGCCTTCTCCTACGCGCTGCACTATCCCGGCTCGCTGCGCGAGGACGAGACGGACCCGGATGAGATCCCCATCGACGGCATCGTTGGAGTGGGACCGGTGATTGGCTACGACCTGCGCTCCAACCCCGTGAGCCTGTGGACGGAGATCTTTGTGTGGGTTGCCCTCAAGGTGTTCCTGATGGGACGCTTTGAGCTGATGGTGCCGCACAAGAAGTCGGTGGACAAGGACCCCAAGGTGTACGAGGCGCTCATCAACCAGGACAAGCGAAGCCACCAGGGCGCCTTCCGCATGGGCCACATCTACTGCATCCGCGAGGCGATGCAGGCGATCCAGCGCGGCGCGTCGTCCATCAAGCACCCGCTCTACGTACAGATGGGCGTGCAGGACCGTGTGGCCAACATTCCCGAAGCGCTCGAATGGCTGCGCAACACGTCGTCCGACGACAAGCGCTTCGAAATGTACCCCGTCTGCCAGCACGTCGTCTACCGCAAGGCCAAAACCGAGGCCGAGGACCTGGTGGGCCGCATCACCGTCATCAACGACAACGTCAGGTGGATGTGCCAGCGCGCGCCCGGCTACATGAGCAGCCGCATCCGCCGCATGCATTCGTACAGCTCCGACATTAGTGCGCTCAGCGATGGATCCAAGGCGTCGCTGTTTGACAACGAGGATGCGCTGAGCGACGGCGGGTCCGTCTGCACCTCGGTCCACAGCACGCCGGTTGTGTCGCGCGAAGACTTTGACTTTACCATCGACGACAGCCACCAGGCGCAGCACGCCGGCAGTAGCGAGTCGCTGGAGGAAGTCGCCGAGGCCTACGCGTCCGCCACGCACAAGCGATTGGATGCGACCGCCAACATCCGACGCAGGGTATCGTACAGTGAAATCATCCCAGCCGACAGCCGAGGCGAGTGGGAAGTGGCGGCCGACGGATCGCGCTTCCTCCCACGACCCTTCTGGGAGCACGCCGACGAGTTCCGGCCCTACATGCTCTATCCTCACTGGTAAAGGTGCTCGGCCTTGTTCGTCGTCGTCGTTGTCATTGCCTTCATTCTGGGTCTTTACGCATCTCGGTGGCATCGCCTGTCAGTCATTCCGGAACTCTTCCACCTTGCAACACATTCTTTCCATCCCCGGACAAACGCACTCTCTTTACCTCTCTTGTTCTCTCTCCCTACCCGCACACTCTCTTTGCTTCGTCTTCTCGTTTCGCCTCCCTTTGCTAGGCCGCACTGGGCTGGAAGAGCGCTGCTCAATCTTTCCAGGGCAGGCCGTTGCCAGCATACCCCACTCTCTTTGCAACCCGCTCCGCTTTTACTTGGTCTGTAAGCATCTCCTGTCGTAATTCTCTCCCATCTGTGGTGCCTCTTTTGTGTTTTTTGTACTCAGTCAAACCCCGCCTAGTAGCTGGGACCTGCGCAAGAAGCGGAATTGCATAATTGCGTCTATCGACTTGAGCTGCGTCCTGATGGTGACGAAGTCACCTCGCTTGCGTCTGGCAGAGGGGGCTTGGGAGGCTTGACTTGGATACGCAGCAAGAGTAGCTGGTACATAGGTACATAGTGAGAGCACTTTATAGATGCGTCATGATGACCTACCTGCAAGGGAAAAGGAGGTCAAGAACCTTATGAAGTAATGCGGGCGATAATCGGAAGAAGAATGGGAACCTGGGCTTGGGTGGAGTTCCCCTCTCGCTTGCACTCGCTTTCCCACCGCGCCACCGCCTGGCTTGTACGTCGAGATAACCATTGCAACTCGGGCCATGGAGTCGCAGCAGAGATGTAGTGGCAGCAGACGGGAGAGGAAGAAATGACCTGGCCAGAGCCATGTGAAGCTGCTGCGGGCCTCAACCGATGGCACCTGTAAGCGAGTGACGGTCGGTTCTGCCTCGGGTCCCGGCCGAGTAAAGACGCAAGACGGGGGTTGTGATCGCGTGCGAGTCACAGTGGTTTGACTGGTTGAAAGTGGCGAGTTGCGAGTGGGAATGTGGCTATAGAGAGAGTAAAGAGTCCGAGTGATGGGGCGACGCGCTGGCGGCGGTGTGACTGTAGACAGTACGTCTGTCGGTGATTTTGACGGCGGCGAGTCCAAGTGAAGGTCAAACGTAGGACCGGTCGGCGCTTTGCCGTTGGCGCTTTGCCGTTGGCGCTTTGCCGTTGGCGCTTTGCCGTTGGCGCTTTGCCGTTGGCGCTTGGACCGCCACTACCAACGAACCACGCACCACTCGCCACTGTCACACGCGCCTCCTCTATCGCTGCCTTTTTTTTTTTTTTTTTCCCCCCTTTTTTGTTTGCCCACCTCCACTTTCTCTCTTTCTCTCTTTCCTCCATCTCTCTCTTTCTCTCTTTCCCTCCATCTTTCTCAGTAGATTACTCGCGCGCGCGCGCTCCTCGTCACCCAGCTCAAACGCCGTCGGCCAATCTTCCTCCCCCCTTTAACTTTACTACAGCGCCACCCCATCATGAGGCTATCCACCCTTGCCACCGCTAGTGCGGCCGGCAGGCACCTCGCCACCCGCAACACCGCCGTTCCTGCTTCGCGCTCCATCTCATCAGCATCGAGGCCACCCTCTCTGCCCCGACCCAGCCGCAAAAGCGCGCTCACCGCCACTCCCACCGCCACCCCCACCGCCGCACGATCCGTATCCAGCACAGTTACCGCACCCGCCTCCCATGGCACCACAGATCCTATCCCTAGAGCAGCGTCGCTGCTGAGCCAACTTCAGTCGCGGCGCCTTTCCACGCTCGGCACTCAGTCGCCACTGCTCAACCAAGCCAACATCATCCCAACATCGTCGCTCATCAATGTCACCACCCTACCCAACAAGGTCCGCGTCGCCACCGAGGCCACCCCCGGCCACTTTTCCGCCGTCGGCGTCTACGTCGATGCCGGCTCCCGCCTCGAGAGGGCGTGGGTCCCCGGCGAGAGCGGCGTCAGCCATCTCTTGGATCGAATGGCCTTCAAGGTATGTTATTTTCTTTTATATCCGGGCCCATTCGGCGAACGCGGACGCTACAGAGATGATGCAAGAGACGCGAGAAAAGTACTGACACCGACAACCCTGGCCACGGGACCCTCCCTCTAACGCTGCAGAGCACAACAAATCGTTCGGCCGACCAGATGACGTCTGAGATCGAGGCATTGGGCGGCAATGTCATGTGTTCCTCATCGCGCGAGACCATCATGTACCAATCCTCGGTCTTCAACAAGGACGTCCCCGCCGTGCTCTCCATCCTGGCCGACACCATCCTCAATCCGCTGCTATCGCCGCAGGAGCTCGACATCCAGCGTGAGGCAGCGGCCTATGAGATTTCCGAGATCTGGAACAAGCCCGAAATGATTCTTCCGGAGCTGCTGCACACCGTCGCCTATTCGGGCAATACGCTCGGCAACCCGCTCCTCTGCCCGATGGAGAGCCTCGAGGTCATGACGGCTGACAACTTGCGCAACTTTATGAAGACGTGGTACACGTCCGAGAGGATCGTCGTGGCTGGCGCCGGCATGCCGCATGAGCAGCTCGTCGAGCTGAGCCAGAAGCTCTTTGGTCACATCCAGCCCAGTAGCAGCGCTTCGTCGTCCACGCGTGGTACGGCGATGCGCAGCAATAGCACCAGCAGTTCCAGCAGCAGCGGTAGCAGCTCTTCGTCGCTCTTCTCGTCTCCCTCGTCGCCGGCCTCGTCGGCGTCTTCGCACGGTTCGGCCGATTTTTCGACGGCGGCAATGCAGGCGGCGCAGTCGTCGCCGCTGTCCGGGGCGGCGGGATCGGGCCTGGAGGCAAGCAACGCCAAGGCGCACTACTCGGGCGGCGAGCTATTTCTGCCGCGCGACGACCTCGAGTTTACGCACGTCTACGTGGCGTTTGAGGGTCTGTCGATCCACGATGACGACATCTACGCGCTGGCAACGCTGCAGATCCTGCTGGGTGGGGGCGGCAGCTTTAGCGCGGGCGGACCGGGCAAGGGCATGTACAGCCGGCTGTACACCAACGTGCTCAACCAGCACCACGCCGTCGACTATTGCGCCGCCTTTCACCACTGCTATGCCGACTCAGGCCTGTTTGGCATCGCGGCCTCGGTGCATCCGTCGTTCAACACGAGCATCGTCCACGTGATTGCGCGCGAGCTGGAACTCCTCACCTCGGGACTGTACCATGGTAGCGTGACGCCGGCCGAGCTGTCGCGCGCCAAGAACCAGCTCAAGAGCAGCCTCGTCATGGCGCTCGAGAGCCGGCTGGTGGAAGTCGAAGACTTGGGCCGCCAGATCCAGGCGCACGGTAAAAAGGTCTCGGTCGAGGAGATGTGCGAACGCATCGATCGCGTCGACCTAGCGACGCTGCACCGGGTCGCGACGAGAGTGTTGAGGCCGCAGAAGACCAAGGTGCGCCTTAACGATGGGCTGGGAAGCGGGCAGGCGACTGTGGTGGCCCAGGGTCAGCTCGAGGGGTTGGGAAACGTGAGGCAGCTCTTGGCCGCAAGAGGTCTCGGTGTGCCCCCGACCGCTTAGGCCTTTTCTTGGTTTCCGTCTTCTCCCCGTCCTCGTCCATCTAGACTACACCTCACCTCACTCTTGTCGTTCGATCTTAATCCACACACACACACACACACATCACTCTCACCCTCACAACTTTGTATCTCTACAAGCCCCCTCCGCAACCTCCGCAGCCGTCGTAGTCGCCGCAGCTAGCTGTACCACCCATGAATTCCACCTCTTTCTCTCCCTTCCAAGACACACGCCCTAACCCTAAAAGACACGCTCACTTTTATCTTAAGATTATCCATATTGGAAGTCACCCTTCCCACCTCGACAAATCAAAAAAGAACGGGGGCGGGAGCAGGGTGAGGCGTCCAACCCCACCAAAAATGAGAGTGGGGGAGGCGTCCAGCGCCGATACAAGACCTATAAATGGACCGAAAGCCCAACATGCCGATAGTCAGATGGGAACGGCACATATAGAAAAGCAGACGACAGAAAAAGAGAGGGAGAAAGGGGAACCAAGGCACCAAACAGCAAACAAGCAACCCAGAACGCAAACGACAAGAGCGAACACCCCCTAAAACCGAAGACAAAAAAACAATGGCAGAGAGAAAAAAAAAAAAAAGGCAGCGA
>JALNIF010004365.1:0-11390 GCA_026284005.1 Thecaphora frezii | reverse complement strand
TGGTGTTGGTGTTGGTGTTGGCGTTGGCGGCGGCGGCTTCTTGAGCGTCTGCCTCCTCCTGTCGTCGCTTGCTGGGCTTCTTGCCCCTTTTTCGGATAGTCTTGGTCGACATGGCGTTGGTAGGGGTGGTGTGAGAGAGCGAGGGCGCGAGGGCGGGGCGTGGTGAGAGAGTTAGCAGTGGCCATCAGCGTCTAATTCTCTACCTGCGCTTCTGAGCCACTCTTGACTCGCTTTCTTTGCATCCCAAAAATTTCCAACCGCTGTTGCCTCTGCGATCCAGGTGCGCCAACTTTTTTTGTAATTTCTCCCTTCCACCGCGCCTCGGTTTTGAATCAGCGATTTCCATTACGTAATACTCCACCTAAACGCAATCTGTCACCCTTCTAACCCACTCGTCATATGGGCATAGCCTTTCCCAAGATACTATTCTAGCCCGCCGAGGGAGGACGTTGCCGCTTCCGCTACGGCTTCAGGTAGTAGACCGGCCACAGGTAGGGCGAGTACTTGTGGCGATCGTACACTTTGGCGTCCGGATCGATAAACTTGGTCGGGTACCGCATCGACTCCGGGTACGTCTCGGCCGCCACAAACATCGTCTGCTCATTGCGGTCCGGATCGATGCGCTCCTTCGGCATCACCAGCTTCATCGTCTGTAGTTCCGTGTCCGTCACTGTGTACCGTGACACCCGCACGTAGCCGATCCTCTTGAGCCCTCGGAAGCCCAGGTACTGGCACCATCGGTTCTGGTCGGTCGGCTCGACGTCGTGAATGCGGCCGTCCTCGAACAGGATCTTGTACGGTGCTGGCCTTTCAGCATGTGGTAGCGTGACAACGTAGCCGAGGAAGATGGCCGGGTGCGGATACGCCTCGCGTAGGATCCGCGCAATCTCGGTCGTCTGCAGCTCGCGGTCCAGCGGATCCTCCTCTTGGCCATTGTGCGAGACAATGACGTGCGTCTCGACACCATAGATGTCGAGCACCGCGTGGATCGCCGGTGCCAGCTCTCCATTTGGCGAGGGGAGCAGGTGGTGGGTGCTGTTGATGATGGGGAACTTGGACATCAGCGTGGCCCCCCACGTGTTCTTCGAAGGTGCCGGACCGATGTCGGCGTACATGCCCAGCTCTTCGGCAAGGTACTGCGAAAGGTCGCGATTGCCAAACACGGGTCGATGGAGGTCGCTCTCGACCAGGCCGAAGATGTCCAGCTCCAGGTCCTTGATCACCGAAGCCATCCGTCGCGAGCTGTCGTGCATGTTCTGGTCGAGCGCAAAGTGCACCGTCCACATGCCCGCGGTGACGAGGCGATCGGGCGCGTGGTAGGGCTGGATCGACGAGGCCGGCACCCGTCTAAAGAACGGCACGCCGCCGCTCAAGAGGCCAACCAGAGAGAGAAGCATGCAGAGGCGGGTGCGGTACAACCCGCGCGCTCGAGCTGAGCTTGAGTCCGCCCTCACCTCCTTCTTCGTTTGGCCTGCAGCCTCTACGGCGGCTGTATCGCCTCTCTGTGCATTGAGAAGACCAGCTCCAAGGAGCATAGCCTGCATCGCCAGCATGAAGCCGGTCCTCTCCCTCATGATCTTGCCGCCCGGTACAAAGGCATAGGCGACCGTTAGCACGCCCAGAAAGACGAGCACGTTGGCCACGAGCCAGCTCGCCAGCATGATCTTGATCGGGTGATGGCGCATCGCCGAAAAGATCATCGGATAGGTCATCCACGGGATCGAAAGCGAGAAGCCCAGGCCACCTAGGAAGCTGGTCCAGTCCGAATGCCACTTGAGCAGGTAGGCCGAGACGCAGTGCAGGCCCAAGAGCGGCAGGCTCAGGCCCCACGTCGGTCGAACGATAACGTGCTGAGAGGAGAGGGCTAGCGACAAAAGGATCAACCAGCCGTGCGGGATCGCCATAGGCCCCAGCCCCACGCGATCAGGGTACCGGTGTCCGTGAGGTGGGTATGCAGGGCGTAAAGCAGGGTGCCCGTGCCCAACGCAGCCAGCCAGAAGCTGACGCGGCCTTCGTCCTTGGACCGAAACCTGACGGCGGACCGGCCCAGAGGTTGGGGTCGGAACCAGAGTTCGAGCGTACAGAGGATGCCGAGCGCAAGAGCGAGTCCGTTGAGGCCGCCATTGTTCGAATTGAGGAACGGCCAGGCTGGGTTGTTGCTGTTTTCAGGATATGTGGATATCGCCCTCCAGCGTCAGTTGACAAGAACAAGTGAGGCTTCAGGGAAGAGATCGTAGTCACAGTCGCCTGGGCTCACCTGTGGTTGGCATACTTGGCCAAGTTGGCGAGGCACAGCCCAGCCAGCCAGAATCCGAGCTTGTTTGCCAGCTGACCAGACTCCCAGCTGGCAGCCCAGTCGACCGCCAGGAGGACTGCCAGCACGGCGTTTGAAAAGGCGACCGCCAATAGGCGGTAGAGCGCGCTGTGGATCCACCAACTACCGATGCCGGCCAGAGACAGCATCCATCCGAAGGCCTTGGATCGGTTCGAGAGCCTTCCGACGTGGGCCACGCCGCCGATCGAGTCTGTTAGCCTCCGTCGGAGCGGAGGCAGAATCAGCGCGACTCCAAGGCCAATGGCCTGGGAGATTAGGAAGAGCTCGTGTCCGCCGATGCCCATGTTGTAGACGCTGACTGTTCACCGGTTCAGTTGAGCATTCGGCCCAGCAGAGCAAGTGTCAGAGTCAGTCCCCTGTGAAGGTAGTCTCGACGGCAAGCCGTTGTAAGCCAACGGTCCACCCACAGTAAAAGATCATGGGGTGCAAAGCAGTGAGATTGGTCCAGAAAGAGAAAGCTGTGGCGGACAATGAAGAGAAACTTTAGTATCCGAAAGCAAGTCCCCTGGAATCTTGGCATCGCATGCTCACCCAAGTAGCAATCTGAGAGCATGGCGACGGCGTCTCGAACGTCGAAAGTCTCGTCGACATCCTTGTCATCTCCAGAAACCTTCCTGCTTGCACTTGTTTGATTGGGGACAGTCTTGCTGTCGGCCATTTGCGTTCAGGCCAGGTTGGATCGGGTAGATTACGGGCAAAGCCATGCACAGGGTGTAGACCGTTGGGACAGGCAGAATTAGAGCGACGGAAAGATGTGGAGAGAGAGCAGCAAGACCGATGGCGGGCCGATCAGCCACAAAAGCTTCACGATTATAACGATCTCCCTGCCGAGGGGAGGACCGAGAGCCCGTACCCAAAGTCCGCAGGGACGGTGCTCCAAGCGCCGGTGGCGATGGCCTCCGTCTTGCCTCCTCGAAACCATGCTCCTCCAATCCGGGTCGTCGAGGCCGCATCACCGCGGCCGCCCGGCACCAGCGCAGGCTTGGGAGTTTCGACAACGTGAAGCTCCAGTCTAGCAAGGTCGTACACGCTTGCTGCGTCAAAGAGAAGGTCCTATAGAACGACGAGTTTCCCTTTTTGCTTACAGTCAGCAAGCTCCGAAAACGAACAGCGCCGCAATGCTCCTGACCGCTCCTGCTACTCACAAAGACGATCAGGCCCCACTCAAAGTAGGCGTAGCGCGAGTAAGCTCCAGGGATGCGGAGGACGCTGTGGCGGTGGTAAAAGTAGACCATCGGCGGAATGCACGAGAAGAACAAGAGCGCGGCCAGACGCCTCGTTCTGGTAGCCTTGGCCGCCACGGCGTCGCGATCTGACGCTGAAGAGTCGAACTTGGCCGGCTGTGGTGCGAGGCTGCCGTTAGTGATGAACATCCAGGGCGGCGTGAGGAGCAGGTAGGCAGCCATTGCGATGTCGTGAAAGTCGTGATCGTCGGTCGATGTGACGTAGACCCAGCCGCCGCAGGCGAACGTGCGCGCAGTGCCGACGACGAGCAGGATGGTGGCCTTCTTGGAGCCCGCTGGGGTCGCCAGCGAGACGAGCAGGGCCGAGAGGAGGACGAGGAGAAAGCGGGGACCGGCCATCAGGGCGATGCCGACCTGGAAGATGTTGCGCTCGGGATACCAGTCGCCAATGGTGGCCGAGACGGAAGGCCACCACTCCTGCGGGTAGGTGGCGACATGGTTCTTGACGACCTTTTCGTAGTGGAGCGTGAGAGCGGCGGCGAGGGCGCCGAAGAAGGCGACGAAGCCGAGCACGGTGTGGACGGTCGAGACGAGGCCTCCAGAGACGGTCAGCAGCGGAGGCTGGTAGCGGACAGCCACATCGGAGGGCATGGTTGGGCCTCGCGCTTGGCTCGGAAGAGCCTCTTGGTTTGCAGATGAACGCCGATGCAATTGGAACGCCCTTGGGTAGACGGTGGAAAAAGGCGTCCTATAGTGGGGCAAGCGAGGTAGCCAGATGGCGGATGTGGAGCAAAGGACGAAGAAGAGGGGAAGGGGACAGGAAGGAGGAGGAGGGAAAGGAGCGCTGCTGAGAGAGGGAGAGAAAGCGGAGATAGGGAGAGAAGGGCTGCCAACGGAGCAGCAAAGGAACGGCAAAGGGCCGAAAGCAAGCAAGCAGGCAAGCCAGCCAGCAAGCCAAGCCAAGCCAGACCAAGCCAAGCCAAACCAAGCCAAGCCAAACCAAGCCAAGCCAAGCCAAGCCAAGCCAAGCCAAGCCAAGCCGACCAGAGCAAGCCGACCAAGCCGTCCAGCAAGAAGTCCTATTAAGAATCGTATTGGTAATTATTTGGCAGCGAGCCGACCACCGTGATCCAATCTCGTCTGCTCGGCTTGGTGGGCAGTCGCGGTGGTCCGGTGACTTGCTTTTGCTGCCTCGTTCCCACCGCACCATGCGCTCCGCCCCACATACAAAGAGCAAAAAGTGTATGTAGTTCCATGCAGCGATTCGCCTCATCGGCTAAGATCCGCCGAGCGCCGGATGCAGACAATCGATGCAGGGTCCAAAAGCTAGCCGTCTTGGAGAAACGGCGGCCACCTTTTCAAACGAAAACGCGTCGACCTTGGGTGCGCCTCAGGCAGAGCCGTGGCGTAGCGTAGCTTAGGCTCGGCTCGGCTTGGGCGCCGAGTTGGGGGAAAAAACCCCTTTGACGCTTTGGTACGGCTAGCTTGGCTTCGGAACCTCACCCGGCGCTTTGAAAGGCAGCTTGGGAGATTGTCAGAAGGCCCATACACTACGCCGACCGCGTAGCCTAAGCCTAGCCAGCCTGCTGCGAATAAAAACCGTTTCAGCCCAAAGCGATCTGTGTCGCGCCAGCTCGAGAGGGGGAGGGCACTTTCCGCCAACACACACACGCACACACACACGCACACACACGAGCGCACACACACGCACGCACACACGCGCGCGCGGCGATGGAGCGAAAAAGACAAGAACGAGGTATAGCTTTGCACGATAGCTTTGCACGATAATACAGCCGGGCCAGACAGTGTCGGCCTGATACGGGGTAGCAGCTAGGGAGAAGAAGTCGACCAAGGCCGCAGTGGCGCGTGGTTAGGATCATGAATACAGTAGTGTAAGGACTAGCTTGGGATAAAGGCCGGGAAGGGTTGAACGACAGTGGGCTTGAGCCAGAAGCGAGTGGCAACGCCAGGTCACGCGACAGGGAGCGGAGAGGTGGCCTGCATTCGAGCTGACCGACACGGGCGATACGGAAACGGAACGGAGCGGAAGGTTGGCGAGAGAGGCATGATGATCGGTGAAGAGAGAGGGGACAAGAGCCGATGACCGCAGCATCCTGCGCATAACGGCGGATGGATCGGTGCGGGGCCGGCGGCACTGGTCAGAGAGCGAAACCCATGTTCCACTCGACGTGCTCATACCCGCCGGCGCGGCGGACGTGGCCGTGGTAGTGCCGCTGCTGCTGCTCGTAGCAGCTCGGCTCAGCGGTGCCAAAGTCGAGCCCGAGTCCCATGCCTCCGGGAGTAGTCGGGACATTTCCGGCCACGTCCTGGCGCAGCTTGGCTCCCGCCGCAGTTTGGTGCAGCGTCGTTCGCGGCGTCCGGGGCGATCGAACAGCCACCGGGAATGATAATGGCGAGGTGGCGGTCAAGGACGAGTGGACTGAGGTGGTGTCGTAGGCGTCCGAGGTGATCGAGCGGCGCCACTGCGAAACATTGCGCGCCTGCGACTCGGAGGGCTTGCTATGAGACGTCTTGCCGTTGAACGGTTCGGCGGCAGCGGCGGCAGTGGAAGGAGGCAGGATGCGGCTGAGGCGGCCTAATCCCAGCTCCTGCGCCAGCTCGTTGAGGTCCATGTCGAGATCGAGCCGCCTGGTCTCGCCCGGGGAGCTCGAAGACGGCGCAAAGGCGCTGATCTCGCGGCAAGAAGCGAGCGTTGGCGTCTCGCAATCGTCAGACTCGTCGTACGACCTACCACCGGCCTGGAAGTGGAAGGGCGTACGCAGCTGCTCGCGCGGGCCGGCAGTGGCGATCTCGTCCTCGAGCTGGGCACCGTCATCCGCCTTTGCCACATCCGCCAGCGACTGGAGCGAGGCGCTGCGGCTGATGACGATCTCGGGCAGCGGCGGAACGCCGTCTCTAGCGAAACTAGCCTTGCCGCTGCAATCCGAGCTCTCGGACAGGTAGCTCGAAATCGAGCTAAACGAGCCACCGCTGACCAGCGACGAGCTCGACAGGCTGTCCGAGAAGCCAAAAGCACCACTGGTGCTGCTGCCGCTGCTGCTGAGCTCGCTCAGCTCGCTCGCCATGCTGTGGCTGCGCACGCGGCCCATGCCGGGAAGTTCGGCAAGGATCTCGATGACCTCCATGGTCCCCTTGTTCATAGCGTCTCCGAGGCCGCCGTAAGCGCAGGAGAAGCGGGCCTCTTCCAGGACGCTCTGCGGCGAGCAGATGCTCACCGGATTGCCAATGCTGACGGACTCGATCACCGCGCTGCTGCTGGAGACGTCCGTCTGGATCAACCCGACTGGGGCATCGTGGACAGCCACGATCTCGATGCCCGCCAACGACTCGGGATCGGGACTTGGAGGCATGACGTTGACCACAGGCGGGGGCGGCGCCGCGCGAGGGCTTCGCTGGATGAGCGAAGGGCTGGCGACCGCAACAGCCCGCGCACGCTGGTTAGTAATGTTGACACGCCTCGCCTGATGCGTCTCGCTTCCAAGTTCGGTGGCGGCGTCCGTTTGAGGCATTGCGGGACCGACGGGCACCCGCCTGGCCGGCCATGAGACGGGCGCTGCCCCGTCCGCCTCAGAAGCCTGGCGGCCTCCGGACTTTCTTGGCCTACGCGCCGCCACCCGGTCCGGAGCAGGGAAGGTTGCGGTCTTGAAACCGACCTCGGCCGTCTCCGCCTCTGCGATCGCGGTCGATGCCAAGTCAAAGCTGGCCAACAAAGGTGGCGCGCGGATGTCGACGCTGCGGCTCCGTCGGCGGCCAGCCCTGACGCCGAGGTTGGCGTCGACTTGGGACGGCAGCGCCGGCTCCTCTCGCCCGTGGTTCTGGTCCAACAGGCCTTCGACCACGTGCTTGGCCATCGAGGTGCGCCTGGCGTGGCTGCCGCCCGCGTGTACGACCGGATGTTTTTGCACATTCATCATAGGCAGCGGCGGAGCGCGGGACGTGAGCTCGCGCCGGACTTGGGCCTCGCTCTTGAGGATGATGGTCGACTTGCGATCGCGACCCGGGACGCCACGTCCGACCGTCGAAACGCTGCGGCCCATGGCGCCGATTGCGATTCCGGACGCTGGGGGCGAGGCGTACGGCGCGGCATCCTGCTCTGGGCTGTAGATGCCCCACCTGTTGCAGATATCCGGCATCATGGGCGAAGAGGTGGCGATGTTGGCGGCGAGCGGGGGCAAGGAAGGGATGGCCTCCTGGAGCTTCTGTCCGTACTCGGCGCGGCACGTCGACCCTTCGTCGCCAAAAGCTGCCGCGCGTACGTCTCGCAGGGAAGGCGCAGCCTGGCACAGCGACCCTTGCGAGCCGTACTCGCGAGGCAGGCCGTCCTGCTGCCACTCGGCGGTGTCGGCAGTGTCGGCGATGTGGGGGTAGCGGTAGCTGTAGTCATCCTCAGAGATGCTTCGGGCCGGGACGAGTGGGACGTGGTGGTGAATGTCAAAGGATGTCGTCGTGGGTGGCGCGCTCTGCGGAATCGCTGCATCGTACAGGTCCGAGGCAGAACGAGAACCGCCCATGGAAGAGAAGGCCGCCGGCTTGTCCTTCTTCTTCCAGGTAAAGAAGCGCGATAACGTGGAGCCTGAGTTGCCGCCCCTGTTCCCCTTGGACGGCTTGCCGTTGCGCGCCGGAGATTCGAGCTCGAGCTTGGGCTTCCCGCGGGAGGTGGTGGGATTGCGTTGGGCGCCGTAGCCGGAGCGGCCATCGGTCTCGCGGTCGTCTTCAAAGAACGACGAGTCTGAGGCGCTGCGATCCGTCGTCCCGTCGTACGAGCTGACGGCGGCGGTGATGTCCTCGATTGAAGTGGCGAACGCCTCGAGCGTGGGCGTGGGGCTCCCCATCTCGGCGGGCGCCTCGCCGTCGGCGCCGGCGGAGCTGGAGGCGGAGGCGTTGCGCTCGAGCTCGATTGACATGCGCGTCTTGTAGGCGAGGGTGGGCGACTCGTGCCACTCGAGGCCGACGTCGATACCCATGGCATGCCTAGGGTCGAGCATGGCCAGGCTGGCCTTGGATACGGCGTTGACCTTCATCGACTTTCTCGCGTACGAGTCGGAGGATGACGACTTGGGGGGCTTGGTGGCGCGGACCTTTGTGCCGCGAGCAGGCGAGGTGCGCTCGTCCTCACGGACCGTTCCATATCGTTGGACCAGCATGGCGGAGGGTGGGTTGGTCTCTCGGTCTCACGACACTTGTTGCCGTCTCAGTATCGGTGGTGTGGCTCGCTGATGGTATCTCTGTGTCGGGAAAGCTTCCATGCACTTGGCGATGGGATCGGTCAAGCGCAAGAGGTCGTCGTCGTGGTCGTTGTCGGCGACGGAGCGAGTACCACCAGGCACGGGAAACAGGAACAAGATGGAGGAACGAGGTAAGGAGTATGGCAGAGGATGGATGAAGAAGAGTAAGAGCAGCGAGGGGGAGGGAAAAGGAGGGGAGGAGGCGCCGGGGAGCAGACAGAATGCCGAAGGGATAAAGCAAACGGCGGACCCGCCCGCCGGCTGTTGCTACCAAAGCGAGAATAGGTGGGGTAGATCTGGCTGCCACTGCGGCCTTGAGCAACTCTGGCGGGCCAACGCAGAAGGACAGTTCGAGGGACCGACGCCTGGCGAGGGCTGGGAAGCTGGGAAGCTGGGTGCTTCCACGCGACGGCCAGCGAGGCGACAGGCACGTCCAGCAGCTTTCTGCATACCAGCCGGCGCCAAGCGGGAACGGGAACAGGCCAAGAGCACACCGACGAAGCCAAAGAGGCGGGCCGGCGTCGAAAGGATGGGAGTACAGCTTGGAGCACAGCTTGGAGCACAGCTTGGAGCACAGCTTGGAGCAGGGCTAGCCCGAAGTGCGATTACTGTGAGCGAGCAAACGGCGGCCGGATCGAGAGAGTGCGTGGTGGGTTCGATTGGCTCGGAATGCTCTGACGGTGGCCGTCGGCGACGGTGTGCATATCGCGCAAGGCATGGCCATGGTGAGGGGCCACGCCACTACTTGGCTCTACAGCACTTGACAAGCAGCCAATCTAGCCAGTCGCAGCTGCTTTGTCTGTTTGCCTTCTGTCTGTCTGTCCCTCGATGCGGGTCGGCTGCAGAGCAGAGGCGGGGAAAAGGGCGGCCTCCAAGCAAAGCTGCCAGACGCCACCGCGGTCCTCTATCTACCACTTTGAGCAAGTTGGTCGCAGCCTAGTAAAGCAGGCCGGTGTGGTCCACAGAACATCTGCTGCTCTGCGCCATTACTGCTACCTACTCTGAGCCTGGCTAGGCGAGTCAAACAACCATGGTTTCCGACGCTCTGGTTGTGCGCCAAAGTGGACCAGTGGGGCAAAGAGGCGCTAACCCAACTTAGCAGGTGAGAGGCATGTACGCGCGTGTCAGGGTGTGTGTGTAGTGTGTGTGTGTGTGTGTGTGTGTGGTGTGTCTGCGTGTGTGTCTGCCTACGTGTGTGTGCTTCTGCCTGCGTGTGTGTAGGCATAACCATTGGGGGGGGGTTGTTTGCGATGAACTGTCGACGTGTGCCTAGATTTGGCAGGACCAAGTGAAGCGATGAGAGGGCCCTCAGCAAGCCCAACTAGCTCACCACGCATCCACCACGCATCCACCACGCAACCAGCACGCAACCAGCACGCATCCACCACGCATCCAGCTAGACCTGCTTGACTTGTTTTCCTCAGCGACTGTAGTCAGCCGTCTAGGTTTGGTAGGTCGAGCGCATGCCTCGGCCAAAATTTGGCGTCGCTTGTCTTAAACAACAGACTCGGGCTAAGCGCGGTGCCGCAAACGGCGGCCGAGAAGCCGACCAGGCCAAACCAGCGTCCACAGCGGCCACCATGCACAATCCACAGATGCTCCAATCCTAATGACATGTTGGGCATCCCATCTGCCCTATTAAGGCCTTGACGAAGCTGCTCTCCCCCATCCATCGGGTCCTTCGCAGCTAGCCGGTAGGGCTTTTGGTTGCGCTAGCAGCGGCCGCTCTCGGGATGAAAAGCGGTGGGGCAGGTGGGGCGGTTCAGCTGAGCTGTGATGAGAGCATGCTGAGCAGCTAGTGTTTTGCGCGGTAGAGTAAAAGAGACCGGGGCGAAGAGTTCGCGTCGCGACGAAACAGAGCGACTCGTGGCTCTGAGGTGGATGGAAATCGAGGTCAAAAGATCTAGTCGAGGCAGGTACGCTGCGTTGCTTGGCGTCGCGAGCGGGTCGAGGTGCTAGGCGAGGCGGAGAGAGACGCCATGATGCGAGCCCCTCGCAAGGGGTCGCTACATGGCACGCGCCGACGATGTGACGACGATGAGTCGAGTGCGTAATTGGTTGGCCGTTGAGTGCGCACGCTGCGGTCGGTGGTTTGGGCAGGTGCGTGGATCATGAGGCCGAGCTGCAAGGGGCACCGCTGCAGGACGCAGCCAGCGTAGGACCAGCTAGTCGGCTAGTCCCTCCAGCTGACTAGCTTGGTCTAAGACTGGCCACCTTGTGCTTGTGCTTGTGCTTGTGCTTGTGCTTGTGCTTGTGCTTGTGCTTGGCAGCTCAACCTCTTTTTGGATGCTAGAGGTACCGCGTCACACGACGTCCGAAAGGAGGTGCTCTCGTCGCCGGCCGGCGATGGCGTGGACTGGCAGCTAGAGTGCCCGAGTCACGTCTAGCGTGCTCAATATTTGGCTTCAAAACCCCCTTTCAGCCTCATTCCGGGCCAAGCGGGAAACTTTTCGAAAGGAAAGGGAAGAGAGACAGAGAGACAGAGAGACAGAGACAGACACTAGAGGCAGAGAGGTAGAGAGGCAGATTCACAGACTGACAGACTAGTGATGTTTCGCAATGTACCTATGTAGAAATTTGGGTAATCAACCTCAGGAATCCTGATCAACCTCAGGAATCCTGATC
>JALNIF010004347.1:0-10791 GCA_026284005.1 Thecaphora frezii | reverse complement strand
CAGCAACCCTCGTCTTCCTCCCACCGTGGCTTTGCGCACACTCAGGCGAATTCGCAGGACAGCCTAGATAGGTACAGCGAGGATTCGTTCGTCGTCAATGACGATGAAGAGATCCTGTACGATTCGGACGCCGGGCCTAGCAGTCAGTTGTAATGGGGGGCGATGGCGATGGATTGGTTGGAATGAGAGAGTAGGAAAGAGCGGGCACGGGGAAGGTAGAAGAATGTGTGAGGATGTGTGCGAGGGGGGAAGGGGCGAAGGTGTATCTACAATTACAAGTCTTGAAGAGGGGTCTGGGCTGAGCGGGGCGGGGCGTGCGATACAGGGATACAGCGGGCGTAAGGGGATGGGAGGACGGTGACGGAGGGGCTGCCAACATAGGGGGGTTCGAAAGGGGAGAGGTTCGAGAGAATTTTTAGAGGCAAACGAGGGAACGGAACGGACCGGAACGAAGAAGAGCAAAAAGGATGGGAAGGATCACTTGTCGCCGGCCCAGCCGAGGCCGAGACCGGCTCGGGACTGGTTGGCCGACGAGGCGCCGGCGAGCGATTCCCACTTCTTGATGGCCGATCCGACGACCGAGTCGCCCGCCACCTTGCCGAGCGGGCGGGGCGGGGCGAGTTCCGTCTGCAGCGTCGGTGAGCCCGACTTGGTCGGCGAGGTGGGCGTCGGTGGCTTGGCGACGGGCGCGGTCGCGGACGGCGGTGCGGCCTGCAACGGGGACGGGATTGCGGTTGGTGGGGCCACGAAGGCGGCGGGAGTGGGTTGGCCGCCGTTGGCCAACCAACGTCCCGAGGCGAAGTGTTTCGAGGGCGAGAGGGGCGGCGCGGCATCCTTGCTCGGCGATGCTCGGTCGGTACGGGCTACGGCCGGATCGGACGCCCGACCGCTCGCCACCGCCTTCATCCCTCCCGCCAGCTCTTCCGAAGGCGGCAGCGTCGGCGGCAGGAGCGAATGCATCAGCTGGTCGGAAAAGGCGTAGCTCGTGCCAAGGCTGCCGAGCTGGAAGGTCGGTTGCGGCTGCGGATTCTTGGGCGGCATCAGCCAGTCGGTGATGTGGAGCGGCAGCTCGAACCGCGCCGTCGTCGCCAGGGAAATGTAGCGGGCCAGCTCGAGGTGCATCGGCGAGTAGTAGTGCTGCGACGACCGCCGCAGGTGCGCCAGGATGCGCTCCAGGCCCGACGCAAATAGGTGGCCGTGGAAGTCGTAGGCCGTCATGTCGGGCTGCGCCACGACCGAGCCGTGGCCGACGGGCTGCGCTAGAGCCTCGGCGACCGAGTTGATTAGGCGGAAGTGTGTCGTCTGGGCGATGCGATGTCAACAAATGGACAAGAGGGGATGGGTTTTCGGGAACAGCAGTGAATGGTTCGAGGTCAGCTACAGCCGCTAGGCACCGCTGCCGACCCACTCAACTCAGATCCAACCGAGAGACTCACCAGGTAGCCCATCGCCTCGAACTCGACGCCGCCCGTCATGCCGCCAGGCACCTTGGGACACTTGATCGTCTCGACGTCCAGGTCTTCGAAGCGCCAGAAGCGGTTCTGGGCGTGGCAAAAGATCCAAAAGTAGTCGCGGCAGATCGAGGCCAGCTCGGTCAGGTACACCTTAAACGGGCGCGGCGTGTGCGTCTGCTTGATAAAGTCGACCACCTGCTCCTTGGCCGGGTCCGCCGGATTCTGCATCAGCTGCAGCAGGAAGTTGAGCGAGCTGCTGGCCGAGTGGACCGTCGCCGGCAGCTGAAGGTCCATCACCAGCGCGATCAGATCCACCATCAGCTTGCGCGTCGGGAGCTCGCCCGGCTTCTTTTCGGAAAAGAGCAGGTCGACCAGCTCCTTGAACGGCGTCGGCGCGCGCTGCTGGAGCGCGCCGCGGCCAACTTCGGTGGTGCTGAGCGCGACGAAACAGCGCAACAGCTCGTGCAGCAGCATGTCGTCGTGCTGCTCCTCCCGCCACTCCATGTTGAGCAGCTCATCGAGCCGCACCAGCATCGCTTCGTAGCCTCCGCACTCAGGCCCGACAAACTGCGAGATCCATGCCGGCGACTCTGAGGCCAGAACCGCCCGCATCCGCTTCACCTTGGCCACGTCGAGGCGTCGGGCGTCGGCCGCCTTGAGCACCGTGGCAAACGTCTCGGGCGTGTCCTTGCCCAGCGACAGCTCCTTGCCGAAAGACATCGCTCTCTGCCTGCCGCCCGCCGTCGCAGCTGCGCCCTGCAGCGCAAGCAGCGAGACGCCCTGGCCCAGGTTGGGCGACTTGAGGCCGCCGCGGAGGCCCTGCAAGACGTCGGCGCTGCCGCGCTTGATGTTGGGGTTGTTTCGCGAGCTCGAGTCGGAGCCCGAGCTAACGGAACTGCCGGATGCGCAGCGGGAGCTTCGGTTGCTAAAGATGTTCGACTTGTTAGGCCGCTCCAAGGCGTCTCCGTCGCCCCCGGCGGCGTCGGATACGGACTCCTTCAGGTTGGCGCTGCTCTTAGTCTTTCGCATCTGGACGGGGATCGGCTGCCTCGACTTGGACGGCGAGCCGCCGGTCGAGTCGTCGAGGCCAAGGCCCGACAGGCTCAGCGAGGCCTGGCCCTTGAGCATCGACGACTTGATCGTCGGATCCAGCGAGAGCAGCTTGCGCCGAAGCTCGGGCTGGACCTGCATCTCGTCGAGCAGCTGGACAAAATCGGACTCGATCTCTTCGTGCGACTTGGGCGCATCGGCGACCGCCTCAGGCGAAGGCGCCCGGTCCCTGTTGAAGAGCCTGCTGCGGCTGCGGCTCCGTGCCTTGCTCTTGGTGGGGCTCTGCGACGAGGCGCTGCGCAGCTTGAGCTTGGAGCTGCTTGCCGCCCGGGCGGCATCTTCGGGCGAGTTGCCGCGGAGCCGGTACTTTGGATCGATGATCGGGTTACCCTTGACGACGGCAGAGCCGCGGAGATGCTCGTTCGACGGCCCGGCTGCGCCGGAAGCGAAGCGCGAGTCGTTTTCCTTGTCGGCGGCGCCCCTCGGCGCGTGTGGCCTTCCGCGAGCGTCCTGGGGACCTCCGCGAGCGTCCGATTGGATACGGAAGGCGGACTTGGAAGGGCTATGGGCCTCTGCAGCGGCAAAGGGCTGCGTAGGCCCCGCCCTCGAGTACTGGCCGGGCCGGATCGAGGGGGGCACCTTTTGCGGGCTCACTGCGGCCATATTGGTGTACGCTTGGGGTGGCTGCCTGTTGGCTGCTGCCGACTGGAGGGGGTAGGAGGGGGCGCTCGCGGCGCAAGCTGCGCTCACCGTCCCTAGCACTGGATGGGCGTAACAAGCGGAGCGAGATGGTTTTCTTTCTTTCGTGGCGGCGTGGGAGAGGGGAATATACGGACACCGAGGACGAAGGTGACTGGTGACCGGAGGTGGTGCAGCGAGATTTGCGGTGAGATTGGCGGCGACGGGCGACAATGGCGGGACGGAGCGCAAGTAGTTGCGAGCACGAGGGGGCGACCGCAGCGAGCAAGGCTAACGGAGAGCAAGAAGGCGGGAGTGGGGACAGGTCTGGGGTGCAGCTGGTTGGCTGGCTGGTTGGCTGGCTGGTTGGCTGGCCGGCTGGACGTGGGTGGTATGGAGATGATATGGTTCAGTGGAAGAAAGTTACGGGGCGGGCGCAAGAGGGAAGAGGGTTGGGGATGTCGGCTCATCTGCCGGCTGGCTGGCAAGGCAGAGAGGCTGGGCAGAGGCTGGGCAGAGGCTGGATCGAGCGGATAGCAAGCGGGGGCCATGCGGGGACCAGTGAGAGTGCGTTGCTGTGTGCAATGCCGCGTTGGCACAGACGAGTGCCAGGCCTGCAATCACCCGGCGACGGGCCCATTTACAAGCGCTCGAGCCTGTTGACTACTAATACTACTACTTTGCTTTTGCTCGTGTTACTATGTATTCCAAGGTGCCATCTGTGACGTCGCACGCAGTCCCGAAACAGGGTTGCCTGTTTTGGGGTGCGAACCCATCTCCCCCTTTTACGGTTGGCCCGTTGCGCTCGCTTGCCTTACTCCAAGACCCGCCAGCTCAGGCGGCGGTCGGTGGCCAGACGGAGACTGGTGATAGCCATGATATCTCGCCGTCCTTTGCCTGCCCCGAATGTGAATCCTGCGCAAACGTCCCACCATGAAATTGTTCGAGACTCTGCAGCTTCTCCTGACGGGCTGCGCTGCTGTCGGTGTTGCGCGAAGCAGTCGGAAAAAAAAAATAAAAATAAAAATAAAAACTTGTTTTGAGAGCCCCGTGTAACGATTATGTATTGTTTGTTGGTGGAGCTTTGCTTAAATGGCATCTTTTGATTTTCTGCGTTGGGGCTTTTTAGAGCTTGCCTCTCTTCAGCGGACGCAGGCGCGCATGCCAGTCGCGATCTACGCGCACGACAGCACGTGAGGCGCATGGGCCTTGGACCGTGTCGCCCACATCATACAGAACGTCCTGACGAATGGCGATTGGGTTCTACCTCGAGGTGGTGCAAAGACTGCCGTGGGGAGGCATAAGAGATGGCATGTGTACTGCCCAGCATGGCCGACCATGGCGGCGCCGTCCGGTGAAGTTCTTGCGGCACGTGATGGACTCGCGAAGGGATGCGGTCGCCAACCAACCAGTTCTGAGGCTAATTAAAAAAAAAAAAAAAAAAAAAAACCGAAAAGGGTTGATTTGCCGCCTGGTTAGCGGTGTGTTCGTTATGGTGGAAAACTAGACTTGTTCGCGCATGAGGCAAGCTAAGTTCAAAGCCTTGAAAAGGCAAAGGTTGACTGAACTTCTCTGTTGCAGCCTCTCTGCGCTCTGTACGCTGCTTTGCACCATTACAGATAACCACATACAGATGGGAGTAGCGGTCGACGGCGACGCGCAGATGCAAGTCGACCCAGATGGTTGGCGTCACCACGACCGTTTGGCCGCTGTTGCAGTGCGCGCTTGGTGGAAGAGGCGACGGCCGGTCTGTCCGGGGCTGCAGGCCAAGCGGGTTGATGGATGTTGAGTGGCTGGCAGAGCCTCGACGGCCACGTCCTTAGGGGATAAGGATACAGCCCGCTCACCCCGCCTCACGTTCGTTTGAGCCACCTCTACCTCCGCTCCCTGACTATCGCATCGCCCCGCCATCGCGTCGGTCGCCGTTCCGTCGCTTGCGCCTCGTCGTCGGCCCCCGCCCTCACGCCGTCGCTGCAGCCGCCGCCACCGCTCTACCACTGTTTATTCGTAGCTCAGAGGATCGGCAAAAAGCCGAAGCCGCCGCCCAACTTGTGCTCAGCACGCACGCATCGGCAGCCCTTCCGATTGGACCCTCAACCTTCTTTTCACCTCAGCCGCTGGTGTTCGGCAACTCCGTCCGATAAAGGGCGCAAGGCTATCTTACCGCCCGCGTCAGTAGCGTACCAAGCGTATGAATTAAGCACCAACGATAGGCCAGCTGCAGCTGCCCAGCGGGTCACCTGCCATTTCGGGAAAGACAAGGTCACGGCCGACGACAATCACAATAATAGTAGAACCACAACATCACAGTTACAACCCGGCGCACCCCATTAGCTATCGGCGCACCCCGTTCGCTATCGGTGCACTCTGTCGACCAACTAAACTACGCTTGGCGAACCACCGCTAAGCAGACCCATGTTTCTCTTCCGCGCCGGCTTAGGCTCATCGCGCGCGGATCCACGCCCACCAAACCCATTCTCTCACCTCCAAACCACCAACTACGCAGTCGCCGCCGCCGCCACCACCACCACCTCCAACTCCTCCACCTCAACCTCAACCTCAACCTCAACCTCCACCTCCAGCGAAACCGACCCCCCACCTCCTTCCGAGAAGCGGCCACCGCAACAGCAACAGCACCAACAATACCCGCCCCCGGAGCCCACCAAGAAACAACGCCAACTCAGCACCTCTCCCCATTCCGCCTCTGACGCCCCCAGCGAGCCCTTAACCACGGACCACCAGCCCCTCACCGCTCCATCGATTCCAAAGAGCGCCGAGGCCATCGAGGCCTCCCCCGCCAATATGAGCGCCTCGCTGCGCGCCCTCCCCAAGAGCGGCAGCGCCTCGTCGCTCTCCAGCTCGACCTCCCAAGAGATTACCGCCCCCAGCGTCAGCGCTCCCGGCACCCCAAAGAAGCGCACCGACACCGCAACAAAGAAAGTCAAGCTCTCCGTCAACGCAAAGAGCACTCCTCGCAAGTCCTCCCTCCGGCCGTCCGCCTCCCATCTCGGCGACCTCGACAAGCCCCCGTCGCGCCAGAATGTCGTCGTCTGCGTCAGGATGAGGCCGGCGGCTGGCAGCGATGACAGCGACCAGACCGAGCCCATCTGGTCCTTCGACCGAGACAAAAACCAGATCGTTCCGACTGAACACCACCCGTCGATCGCCAAACGCGCGGGCTCCTCCGCCGCCGCCGGGCTTCCGACCGCCGCCTCGGTGATCGATCTTGGCGACGAAAACGCCCTCAACTCGACATACAAGTTCCAGTTCGACAAGCTCATCCTCCCTAACGACACCACTGACGACATGTACGACTCCCAGATCGCCCCCGTCGTCAAGGCCGCCATGGACGGCTACAACGGTACCGTCTTTGCCTACGGACAGACCGGGAGCGGAAAGACGCACACAATGAGCGGCAACGATAACGAACCCGGAGTGATTCCCCACGCTGTGCACCAGGTGTTCAAGACGATCGAAGAGGAACCCGACCGCGAATTCTTGCTGCGGGTCAGCTACCTCGAGATCTACAACGAGACGCTCAAGGACCTCCTGGCGCCGCTGGGAGGCAGCAGCTCTGTTCCCGAGGCCATGCGCCCCGCCTCGCCGACCAAGGGCGGATCCACCCACTCTGCTGGCCACTCGCAATCGTCTGCGCTGCGCATCATTGAAGACCAAAAGTCGAGCCGGGTTGTCATCAACGGGCTTCGCGAGGAGATTGTTACCGACCCTAGCACGGTGCTCGAGCTCATCCAGAAGGGCCAGGAATTGCGACACGTCGGAGCAACAGATTGGAACGAGAGGAGCTCGAGGAGCCATTGTGTTTTCCAAGTCACTATCGAGAGCCGAGCCAAGACGGAAGGGTCCGGCGACGCTAAGAAGCCCGGCGCTGGCGTTCGGGTCAGTCAGCTGAACCTGATTGATCTGGCTGGCTCGGAGAGAGCGGCCTCGCAGGTAGAGAGGCGGAAGGAAGGTGCATTTGTAAGTGTTCCACCTCGCAGCCCTCTCCGATGCACCAGTGCCAGTGATCTGCTCACACGTTTTCGCATTGCGCTGTGGCCCACGTTTTGTCTACGTCCTTACTTCCGTCCCACAGATCAACAAGTCGCTTTTGACGCTTGGAACCGTTATCGCCAAGCTGACTGAGCCCACGGCGCTCGGCGCCTCGTCCACAGACCTGCACATTCCTTACCGCGACTCAAAGCTGACCCGCATCCTCCAGACGTCACTGTCCGGCAACGCTCGCATCGCCGTCATCTGTACGCTCAGCCCGGACGTGAAGCACGCCGTCGAAACGCTGTCGACGCTCAAGTTTGGCAAGCGATGCAAGATGGTTGTCACGAGCGCCAAGAAGGGCACAAGCATGGACGACAAGGCACTGCTGCAAAAGTACCGCAAGGAGCTCGACGCGCTACGGGCCAAGCTCGAGTCGGCACCGTCGGTGGCCAGGGACCTTGTCGACGATGAGGCTGCGCTCGCCTCTTCCCGGGAGTCGAAGCAGAAGCTCGAGGCGCTCAACGAGGAGCGCGAGAGGGCGCAAAAGGAGGTGGCCGAAATGGAGAAGAAGCGCGGCGACCTCCGCGGCCAGATCGATCACCTGACCCGGCTCATCCTGACCAGTCAAAGCGTGGCTCAGGAGCGAAAGGAGGGCGACGCTGCCGCAGGGACCAATCCCGACGGTACGCCCCGCAAGCCCAATAACGGCGGCATCCAGAGGAGGGGGCCCCGCCTCAGTGATATCCACTCCTCCTTTTCGGGCCGTGCCACAATCTCTCAGAGCCCTTCGCTCGATGGTCTGACCTCGATTCCGACGTTGAGCGGCAGCAAACCTTTCGAACTCGAGGCCGAGCTCGCAGCGCTCCGCAGGCAGCTCCAGCAGCAAGTCGAGTCCCGCCAGGCGCTGGTCGCGGCGCATCGGGCGGAGATGGAAGCGCGCGACGCTAAGGAAAAGGAGCTCGAGGAGGTAATCCGCTTGAACGAAGAGGAGCTCGACGAAGCCGAGATCGCCTACGATCAGCTCAAAGCTGATCGCGACGAAGCCCGTAGGGTAGCGCTCAAGGAGCAAGAAATTGCCCGGGAGCATAAGCGCGCCTGGCAGGAGGAGCAGGAGGCCAACCGCCTGCTGAAGCTCATCGCTCAGAGTCGGGGCGCTGAAGCCGACGAAGCGTGGAAGAAGCAGATCGACGCGTTGCAGGCCCAGCTGGACGAAAAGACTGCGGCTACCGAAGAGCTGGAAAAGCGGCTGCAATCCGAGCTGGACGAGGCTCTCAAGGAGGTCGAACAACAAAAGGCTGCGAATCTTGCCCTGCAGGAACGGTTCGAAGCGTCCAAAGCCGAGGCGGAAAGGAGCGACGGCAAAGAAGACGAAGACGAAGACGACGACGACGAAACGCAGCAGGAGTTCCGAGACCTCGTGAACGGCGGCAAGGGCGGCGGTCGTCGGGATCACGAGGACTTGCGCGCGAGGGAGGAGGTGCTGGCCGAGAGAGAACAGCGACTCGAGCAGGCCCTGCTGGATCTCGAGAGGCAAAAGGCTGAGCTCAAAGAAAAGCCGAAGGCGTCACGACCGCTGCCTATCCCGCGGCAACGGACGGAGTCTTCAGAAACGGTGCAGTTTGCGTCGCAGGCCAAGGAGCTCGAGGAGGTCAAGGCCGAGCTCGCCGCGGCTCAGGCGCAGAACGAAGCGTTTGCCGAGCAGATCGGACGACTGCAACTCGCCCTGGAGCAGGTCGAGGCGGCCCGAGTGGCTTCGCAGGCGAACCAGTCGAAGCTGGCCGAGCTGCAACTGGAGCTCGAAGGCAAGAAGAGTCAGATCGTCAAGCTGCAGATGCAGCTCGAGGCTGCGTCTCGTACCAGCCGGCTGCTTCCGGTACCCGCGATACCGGTCTTCCCTGCTGTTGCCGCCGGCTCGATGCCCTCATCGCCGATCAAAGGCTTTCGCACCTCGCGGCTACGGACCGGCAGCGAAGCCGGTCTCGTCGGAGCCCAGGGCCTCAACCGCGGCGGCTCGGTGCGTGAGTACCGACGTTGCCAGTCTTCGGTGGACGATGACGTCTTCGGCGGCAACAGCGGTGCACCGCCGGGCCACCGATCCTCGGTGCTCGGCCACAAGGCCATGTTTGACGCCCTCGACGCCAAGGCCTCCATCGGCGGCGGCCGAACGGAGCGGGAAGAAATCCAGAGGCTCAACGCCGTGATCCAGTCGCAGCGGGCCATCATGTCGGACCTCGAGAGGAGCGTGGTCAGCTGGAAGAGCCGTCTGAAGGCGCAGGCTGATCTGATCCAAAAGCTGGCGTCGCCCGCTGCCGAGACGCATGCTGGCATTGATTTCCCCCACCTCACGCCACCCATGCAAGACGGCGAGCTGCCTTCGCCCCTGCGGCCGGCACAGGGGGCACGAGCTCTTGGCGAGGTGCCACAGACCTCTACCTCGCCGAGCAAGTTTTCGTCGCAGTTCGAGTCGAACCGATCCAGGTTCGCTGGTGGGCTGGATAGCCCCGAGCCGACCTACTCGCCCCGCTACTACAACGGCAACGGCAACGGGTCCCACACGCTGCCGCGGAGCAGCAAGGACCAGCCCTACTACGGCGCCCACACCTTTAACCGACCGCCGTCGACGATTGGCCTCGGCGTGCTGCCCGGCTCGCCGACCAAGCCTCATGGTACGCCGACTTCGACGGGCGCGGCGAACCTCTGGTCGCACCACCAGCCCAGCCCGCTGCCGGCGCCACCGGCGTCGCCGGCCGGATCGGCGTCGGCGAGGCGGCGCAAGCCAAGGATAACGATTGAAAACGAGCTCAAGGCGCTCAAGGCGACGCCGCGCGTCGAGTCGAGCAAGAACCGCTTCCTCCAGGAAAAGGAAGAGGCGGAACCCGTCGTTCTCAAGCACAAGACCAGCGCTGCGGCATACTATATCTGAGCTTTGGCATGCACCTTCAGCTGTGCCAGTCACGGCTGACGCCTCGCTCGTCTTGTTTGAGCAATCCTGAATAGAAAAAATCCGCCCACCTCCCTTCCCCACAACGAACGCTTTTTCAATCCCACCAACCCCTTCTCCCCTCCCCTTTCGTCGCCTTTTCGGATCCTTCCCCGTTCATGACCAACTGTATCCGCGAAACGCCGCTGTACTTGTTCCCATCTTCCTTTCCCGTTCAGCTTATCTCTCTATCTTTTCTCGTTTCTTGACCGGTTCCGGATTCCTCTTCGACTTCTCCTCTCCACCTTTTTGTCTCAGTTTCCCTCACACATCCCTTTTTTTCTTTCCATCTCCACACTACTGTATCATTGTCGACTCGCCGGTTCCACCGCAGCCTTGTCGGTTTCTTTTTTGGGTTCTTTCCAAAATTGCTTTTCGGGGGGTTTTTTTTTTGTTCTTGAGGGCTATTTTTTTAAGCATCGTGTTCTCTTTATCATTTCTTGGTGGTTGGGTTGGTGGGACTGTGGATTGAGCCTGGATTCCTTTAGAGGTGACGCTGGTTCTTAGCTTGCTCGATGCAAGCGACCGAGTGGGGTTAGGTATGTTGTTGCGTCGAGTATAAGGGTTCATTCTTAACTTGAAATAATTTATTTTCTACTTTAACTCCTCGCAACGAAGGCCGGTTGGCCCAATTGG
>JALNIF010004336.1:0-11288 GCA_026284005.1 Thecaphora frezii | reverse complement strand
ACAGCCTCATTATGGCTGTGAATCGACGGCGAGGCGAAGAGTGAAGAGTGTAAGGTCGCAAGACGGAGAGGAGAGAGAGAGAGAGCGAGGTAAGAAGGGGGGTTTGGGGGGAAAGGAAAAAGGAGGGGAGCGGGAACGAGCGGACAGGTAGGCCATAAAGGCCACCTAGCTACTAAAGTACAGAGCACGATCATGGCAAGAAAATATTCGAAACCTCTGGGCCCCTCCGACAAGGTTGGGGCAGAGGTCCGGGGGCATTAAGCGGCAGTACACGTCTTCGCATCCTCCGCAAGACGGTGGGCGAGGCCGGGATTTAAGATCTCTAAGCACCGGGCCCGAATGTCAATGGAACGTTTGCCTTGGCAGGCCATACCGACGGAGAGTTGGTAGAGTATCGGGGGCGTCCGGAGGCCCGGGGGAAAAGATGGCAGTGGAGGGGTAGAAGAAAGGGCAGAAGCAAGGAAAAGGCGGCCTGTCTCTGCAGGAGGAGCGGTTGGGTCGAAGCCAAAGTCGCCGGGTCCGCCTAGCCCTTCGTGGTCGAATCGCTGTCCCAGCTATTCCGACGTCGGCCATCCGCATCAGCCTCTTGGTCATCGCCGGCCGCTTCCTCGGCTTGGGCCGCTTCCGCCTCGATTCGCCGCACATCCTTGAGCAGATCTGCGATGGCGGAATGGTCGCAGGGGTCGGACAGAAACTCGCTCTGCAACGGAACGGTCGCGGGTTTCGACACAAGGCATGGGTGAAGTTGTTCGAGAGCGCGGGTGGAGACAGGGAGGGGAGGGTCGAGCGTGACCGATATCGGCAAGCAAGTCAGTTTCGTCATGCTTCAAGCGCGCAGGAAAAGGAGAGGGACACTCTGACCTACCATGGCCAGCATCTCGGCGCTGGGCCGCTTGTCAGCCTCCATCTCGGTGGCCCAGTGGAGGAACTGCTTGAGCTCGTACGAGACCGAAGCGGGATCGCTGAGCGTCGGAAGGCCCATCTTGGCGGTCAGCGTGATGGCGCGCAGCGGGGGGAAGTCGACCCGCGGCGGATCGCCCTCGATCATCTCCCACAGCACCACGCCGAGCGACCAGATGTCGCACCGGACGTCGTAGCTGTCGGCCCGAATAACCTCGGGCGCCATCCAGTACGGAGTTCCGACGACCGAACGCCGGCTGACGTTGCCCGGCCCCAGCTGGCTGGCGTGGGTGAAGTCGCTGAGCTTGGCCGCCCCTGACGCCGACAGCATGATGTTGTCGGAGCGAACGTCGCGGTGGATGATCTGGCGACTGTGCAAAAACTGCAGCGCCTCGACCAGATCCGCCATGATGCAGCTCATGTGCGGCTCGCCGAGCTCGACACCGCAGCCCTTGAGCGCGATCAGGTCCGCCAGGCTCCGGTCGGCCAGCTCCTGGACGATCCAGACGCTATCGTCCTGGAGAAAGACGGCGTCGAGGCCGATCAGGTTGGGGTGCGCGCAGCTGCGCCAGAGCATGACCTCCTTGGGCAGCTCCTGCAGGCGCAAGGACGGCTCCTCGTCCGGGTCAGGGATCTTGACCACCTTGATCGCTACCCTGTTCCTCCGGCCCGCCTTGGTCGCCGCGTAGACGGGACCACTCTCGCCGTCGCCGATCATTTCAATCTCGGTGAAGCTGCCGGCCGAGGGCGCGGCGGAGAGGATGCCCCTGAGGTGGAACAGCCTGGACGGAAGCAAGGCGTGTGATGCAGCCGCTACCTCGCCCACTTTCGCGCCTTCACCGTCGTCCCCTTCCATTGTCGTTTCTGCCCCCTTTCCCTCCTCGCCTGCTTCGGTCTCGTCCTCCACTGCCTCCTCCTTCATGGTCGAGGTCCCAGGCGCGACCTGCTTTGTGGCGATGCGGTCGGTGGAGGGCGGGGTCGGCAACGGCACATCGACGGCAGGGCCTCCGGCGCTTTTGGCAGCGAGCTGCTCGGGCGGCGGAAGGGGCGGCACGGGCGGCGGCTCGTCTGGGGCCATGGACAGCGGCAGGACCTCATCCAGGTCCATCGACTGTCGGGCCAGCATCAGGTCACGGAAGCTTCGGATCTTTTCGTTGTCATCGCCAAACACCGAATCGGTATCGAAGCCGCTGGCGTAGTGCATCGATACGGGGAACCGCCTGACGTCGCTGCTGACGCGGCGGGGCGGCAGGATTTCGTAATCAAAAGGATCCGGCCCTTCTTGGTCGCCGTGGTCGACGTCATTGAGGCCGTCGTCGCCCTCGTCTGCGACCATCTCCACCCCCTCTTCGTCTTCGGCACGTCGATCTGCCCCCGCTGCCGCCGTCTTCAGTGCTGCGGTCGCGTTCGCTTCCGAGGCATGGGCATCGGTATCGGCAATGGTGCCAGCATTCGAGGGGGCTTTCTCGGTCGCTACAGAGATGGGTCGCGGCGGCCTGCCCCGGAGCGGTTTCCGCTCGGTTTCCAAGCTCGGTGGCGCGGCATAGCCCACTGGCGGCAAAGGCTTCGAATCCACGGCTCGGCGTAGCTGATTCGACGCTGTGGCCGGCTCTGCCCCGTCGCGCTGCAGAGAGGTATCCGCCTTGGATTCCAGAGAGCGGGGCGAAAGCTGCCAAACATCCCGAAACTGCGGCGAGGCGCGTGAAAGCTCCGAAGGGCTCTCTGGAGCATCTGCGAAAGAAGGCGTCGTCATCGAAGAGCGGAGCGATCGCTCATCCGCCAGCGGCTCGTCCTCGGCATCTTCGAATCCGTGCAACGGGCTAGCGGGCGGAGGCGGAGCCGTCGACGAGGGGCTCAGGGTCAGTCCCCGAGCGGTAGAGGCAGCGATCTCGGTCGTCGCTTCGCTGCTCGCGCTCCGGGGCCCCGAGGTGGCAGTGGGCAGCGAGTAGAAGCCATCGGCGCCGGGGAGGATGTATTCAGGCTGTCTCGCCGCCTTGCTCGGCTTTGGAGGAGGCGGCGGCGGCGGCTGGCCAAGAGAACTGCGGACGGAGCTGAAGGAGCCGGAGCAGCTCGATCGCGCGTAGGAGGGGTGGCTGGGACCCGTTGATGCAGAAAAGATCGACGTATGCTGCAAGTCCGAGGATCTCGCCAGCGAGCTGTGAGAGTGCGCCGAAGCGAGCTCGCACTCGGAGGCGAAGCTTCGCGGCGAGGCCCTCCCGTGGCTGTGCGAAGAAACGCTGTTGGTCCCGGCTCGCGCGTAGTCCGGGGTCCGGTTGCGTTCGTATGGGTTCTCCTGGTGGCCGACTCTCACCAGACTCTCCTGCGAAGCCTTGCGTGTCATGCTGGGCGCTGTCGGTCGCCGGAAGCCGGAGCTGTAGGGGGAGGTGCCCTCTTCCGACGAGGTCGAGGCCGCGGCGGCGTTCGCCCACCGCGTCACCGCGGTTGACGGCGGATAGATGCGCGGCGGGATGTTGCGCCTGTCGCGCAGCCCAAGGCCGCGACCGCGGCCGTGGTTGCTGTCGGACGAGCCGCTGTGACCATGCAGGCTCTCGGTGTAGCACGACACCGTCGGAGCGGCCTCGGATCGGCTCCAAAACTCCTGCGTCTGGCTGCGCGTTGGTAGACGGGGTGATGGTGTGGCGCTGGCCTGGGGGCTACGCGCCGGGGGAGCTGGAAGGCGTTGAACGGTTTCAGCACCACCGCTCTGGGGTTGCGGTGGAGGCCAATCCTTGGGCGGCACTCGGGGCGACACGCTCGTCCGGTGCGACCCGGTCAGCGAGGCCGGCGATGCCGGGTAGGGCGCGGCATAACTGCCGCCGACGCTGCTGCCGCCACCGCCAAACATGGGCGAGTGTAGCGAGGGCGATCTAGCAGAATATCCGGGGCTGAGGTTGCGCGTGTAGCTGGACGAGTGGCCCGACGAGCTCGCGCCTCCGGGCGAGGAGTGGGAATCCCGGTCCAGCGCCCCGCGCCAACCCTCGTGGGGCACCTTGAGCGGCGCCAGGCTGTTACCAGGCCGCGCCAGGGTCCGCCGCTCTACGGTCGACGGTATCGGGCTCGCCAAACCTGAACGGCCCGACAGTACGCTCGGCGCTCGTGCGGCGAACGGTTGTGGGGATTGGCTCTGCGCCGAAGCGTAGTCGGTTGAGCTCGGACTGACGCCCGGGCTGAAGAATTCCGGCGTCAGGCCGGCCGGCGAGTCGCGTCGCCCGCCAAGCATGACGGCCTGGATCGGCTTCGGCTTGCCCTTAGTGGCCTTGGCAGCCCTGGCGATCTGCACAACCTCCTCTTCCTCGTCCACTTCGTCGTCGTCGTGTACTGCCGCCACCGCAGACGCCGATGGCACTGCGTTGCGCTCTCGTTCGCCGAGATAGGGCTCGCCTCCGTCCCAATCGCGTGCGGCGCTACCGCCGCCTCGGCCAACGGGAGGGCGCGCAACGTTGTTCGGAGCGGCCCTCGGCGTCTGCTTCGATGCGCTTGGTGGCGGGATCTGGTTCGCAGGCTTCCGCGGCGACCGATCGGCCACGCCGTGAATGCCCAGACCGCCGACGCCGGGCGATTGTGGGCTCGTCGCTGTCGGCTCTTCCTGTGCATCGTCGCCGGGCTGGTCTTGTCGGGCGCTGGAAGGCAAGGCGCTGAGCAGCGACGTCGCCCAGTCGTCGTCCGCCTTGAGGTTGGGCAGCTGCGGGCTCTTGCCGCCAAAGGCCGGGGAAAATTCGGACCCGTAGACGAAGTCGCCAGGCGCGCCGAATTCCCATGCCTGGTCGAGCACGCTGCTGTACGAGCTGCTCGCGACCGAGGGCCTGCGCTCGAGGCCCGACGTCTGCGAGGCGAAGAGCGCAAAGTCGACGTCCTCCGCCTTTCTTAGCTGTCCGTAGAGCATCTCCCGAACCGCTTCGGGGTCATGGCCCCGTTCCACCTCCTCCTGGACATAGTACTCGGTCCGCTCCTTGATCAACTGGGCCGCCGCGCGCGGATTGCGCCGGAGTGCGTCAGCATCGATGCCGTACGAGCTCAGCACTTGGGCCCACGAGTTGGGCAGCCCCGTGTAGCCCTGGGGGCCGACGTCGACATGTACATTGTGCGAAACGTCGAACGGTAGGCCGATGCCCGGATCGGCGTCGTAGCTTGGCTTGGCCGGCGAAGGCCGGGATCTCCGATCCGTCCGATCGCCCTCCAACCTCGATCCCGGGGCCGGTTTCAGAGTGCTAGCGACCCCATGACCCGGATCCCCCGGCGTGGCGGCCGAGTCGGTTCGGTTCGGTGCGGCCGCAGCGCCACTTTCGAGTGTCGTGACGGGACGGCGCAGCTTGGCGGCCGAGACCTTGCCCAGCTTCTTGAGCCCGGCGCTCACGGTGGCCGAGGTTTGTGCAGCGCCGATGCGAATCGAACCCATCGACCGGGGCAAGTCCGCTCCAGCCGGACGTGCACGGTAAGTTGCAGCGTGCCGCTCGCCCTCGAGACTCCGGGGGCTGCTGCTGCCAACAGCACCGCCGCCGCCGCCCGAGTAGCCTTTATAGGATTCGCGCGGCTGCACCTCGGCGGGGTGGCGGTATCCCAGGCGTACCGAGCCGCTTGCGTTTCCATTGCCATTGACGGCATCATACGCTTCCGGCGGTAGCTCTGGCAAGTCCCTGTCGACGTTGAAAGCAGGCGCTGGCCTGGCGGGTTCGGGGCCGGTCGCTGTTAACTGGTGGTATCGCTCCTCTGGGCTGAGATAGCAGTGGTGCTTTTCGTTGTGACGCGGGCTGCGCCCGAAAAAGTCGCTGCCGCCGCTGCCGTCGTCCGACCTCGGCCAGTCTTGCGGCGATGCATCGTGACGGCTGCCGGATCGCTGGTCGAGCGAGGCGGTGCTGGAGTTGTTCCAGCGCAGCTTGGACAACCTGAGGGTGTTTGCCGACCTTGGCGTCCTATCGCCCTCCTTTGCCGCGGCACTCAGCATGAGAGACAGCGACTCGCCGCGTGTCGAAGTGGGCTGCGCCTGAGCAGTCTCTGGCTCGCCTGGACAGCGGACGTTCGGACGTAATGGTGGCTACGCGCGATGCTGCGGTGCGATGTAGATGGTGAGCCGGATAGTCGACGTAGACGGCTGATTAATGGTATCAGAGCTTCGAGGCTTCGCTGACTGGAAGGGTAGCAGGAGCTGGAGGGGTGGCATCGAGCTTGGAAGCGGCCACGAGCGTCCCTGCTTGGCTCTTGAGAATTTGCCAGACGAGAGACGTCGATTTGCCAGTGCGAGCAGAAAGCTCGCGCCGGAGGGAGCCGACCGAGTGGACCAAGTGACACGGACGATTGGGCGAATTAGATGGGTGCTGGGATGCTGGCCTCCGTTTGTAGATGTCGTTTGGCGAGCTGTAACGGATTAGCTTTGCGAGACCGGGCCGCCGAGAGTGAGCGGTGAAAGGATCCAGGGCTAGGGCGCCGAAAGCGGGATGGTGGTATGCAGGAGAATAGAAGGTGATGGAAGATGGGGGAGGGCGATGCGACGCTTCGGGGGTTAGGGTTAAGGCGAGGGAGGGACCGGGCTGAGCGAAGTGGGCGGTTTGGAAGAGGCCCGCCACGCCAGTAGCAAACGGGGATGATGGTGGGGGAGGACGGAGGGGCAGAGGCTGAAACGAATTAGGAGGATGGTAAACAGATAGATGACGTGACTTGTTTGCCAAGAGCGGCGGATGAAGAGGAAGCGCGGCGTCGTCAGTGGTAGACTGGGGCAGAACCGCAGAACCGCAAGAGAGCAGCCTCTAAAAGCAGACCGAAGCGAGCCTTACACAACTACTCTAGCCTAAACACTGTCGTGCTTGTAATCGGTATCTATGTGCGTAGTGTGTGCACCGAGCCATGTGTCTGTGTAAGCGTGTGCGTGTGCGTGTGCGTGTGCGTGTGCGTGGGCGTGGGCGTGGGCATGTGTGCAAGGGAGAGTTGATAGAGAACACGTACAAAAGTGCCTTTGAGAGGGGAAGGTGGGTACGTATGTTAGCGTGTGTTTGTGTGTGTGTGTGTGTGCGTGTAAGGATCGCGCCCGTGTGACTGGCTGCGAACAATGAGAAACGACAATTAAAGGAATGAGAATGCAATAACGAGTTACATAGAATGAAGTTGTACATGAACATGGCTAATCGGCAGCTAAGTATGCAGGCCAAGCCCAAGGCGGCCAGGCCAGGCAACCAGCCAACCAATAACCAAATAGTCACCCCTGGTCAAAAGTGCTGCTTTTCATTTTCGTTCTTATTTTTATATTCAATTTCATTGTTAATGTTGGTTTTTATTTTCATTATTTCGATTCTTTTTTTTTCTCCCGCTTTTCTCTTCTTGGTTCTTTGCGATGTCCGAGCGGACCTCACCCGAACGCAGCTCGATAACTACATATGTCCAACACCCGCCGACCAAGCCAGGCCAGGCTAATTGCGTACCACTTCTCTCTATATGTGCAGGTATGGTCGGTGGCGATCTTTGCGCAGCCTCTGAATCACACCGACCCACTTCCATCATACCCACCCATAATCAAGCCGACCCACAATTAATCGCACCCGTACGCCCATATACCCACACCAGGCGAGCGCCGCAGATGCGACGTGCGCGCGCCGCCCTTTTATCGGTACCGACAACGTGCGCCCCTCCCAAAGCCACCAGACCGGCATCCGGCCAACAGCGACCAGGTGGTGGGCAGCTCGGACTCTATGTCCGCGAGCACCCACTGTCCCTGGGAAATTATGACTGTGTGAACAAAAACATGCTCGTTCATATATTTGGTGAGTAGTGAGCATAGCCCGCACGATGAAAATATGGACGATTGAGTGCCCCTACCGCTATCAGTGGAACCTGACCGTCGCCAGCGTAAGATGTTACCCGTGTGTGCGTACACGTACTCTCGTAAAAGAGCAATGGCCGTTTGGTGTCTGCGCTTTTGCGGACCCCAGCGTCCCCGAGACCCGTCGAGGGCTCGGTTTTCTTCGAGCAAAGACCATGGCGACGATGCAAGCACACGCGCACGTCCGCACGCGCAGGCAGTCGACGCAGGCACCTGGTGCGCACGTAGAAGGAGCTAGTAGCACTACTGCCTACACCCGCAGTGCTTTCGTCGTGTACGCCGTGGAAATAGCGTCTGCTCGCGATGGCGACTCGGTGACTGCAGAAACCCTACCCTCTGCCTCATCCGTCTCTTCCTTTTCCCTTCAACACTCGGTTCGGTACGGTGGTCTGTACACGAGCCGCGCTTCATGCACCGATGGGCACTGGCCTCTGCTGCCCCAGGTCTCATGCCGAAACAGGCGGTCCAGATGGGCAACCATTGTCATGAACCGCGTTGTGTTGCCGTTGCGTTGGGTCGGGTTGCGTTGTGACTGTCCGGCCAACAGGAACGGTCCGGGGGGCGTAACGCGCTCGGATTTTCTTTTGATAAAGGTCAAGACAAGCAAGCCCGGGCCGTGGAGAGGACGTTGAGGCCGGGGTGGCCTGACTAGCCCTACTTGGCGCCAAGGGACATGACCGCGTCGACCTATGCTGAATGCAGCCGCTGCACGATGCCCCGCGACACTGTCGGTCGCCTGGCAACGGTGCCCAGCCTCCATGTTACCCGACCGAATATAATATGTTGGGAAATTTAATATATTTCTTTTCAATATGCTTTCTTCTTTCCCCTTCAGACCCTTGGCTGGACCTGCTGGTTCGGGCTTGTGGTGGCGATTCGCGATAACGCCAGCCACTCTGTATCTTTCAGGTGTAGTATTTTTGTGATTGCCTGAAATATATCCGGAGCGAAACCCCAATCAAAGGAAGATTGACAAGACACAGGCAAACCAAAAGCGCTAGCACCAGGTGACGCTGTGGCAAGGCCATGGAGTTGGGTGGCTCATTCGAATCGACCGCCGAAGAAAGCGAGGCCAAGGAGGTGAGGGAGACGCTTGCCATCCTCTTGCCAGTTGTGGCTCGAAAGTGGCGATCCCCCCTCGAGGCGGAATCAAACAGCGGTGGCGGCGTTTTCAAGTCGCCTCTTGCCACAAGCTGCAGGCGGTGGGCATCGTCGCTGCTGTAACGTGCTTCCTGACCGGCACGCGCTCCACCGGCCAAAAAGAGGGCAACCGGCACGCATTCTATATTATTATTAGCAATAACAATATATGTATACTAATATGTTTGCGTATGAGCCGCATTGGTTGCTCATGCCACGCGGTTCGCCCTCCCGCTGCTCTCGTCCGCTTGCTTGCGACATGCTCGCCCACATGCATGAGGCTCAACGCGGCTTCCATGCTATGTAGCTTGTCGACTCGTCTATATATATATGTGTGGGCGATGCTGTCGATCCGAACCACTCAATGCCGGGACGCGGATAGGCTCGCTCGCTGTGACGTCGAGTGGTCTGCAAACGCAACCCCGTTCAAGAAGGTAGGGGTCCTGAGGTAGCCCGAGGCCGGCGATTTAAGATTCTGCTCAAGAGCCTCGAGCATGGTCATCCTATCGGTCGATGTCGAGTCCGAGTTGTCCACGATGGCAAACCAACGCTCCGCTCCTCTAGCCAGCGTCTATGGTGCTCGTTCTCAGGCACCTTGATGTCTTCCTTAGGATCTACGATCGCGCCTACCTTGATCGTTGTCGCCGCCGCCGTCGTCGCCGCCACAGCTCCAATGGTAGCTGCTTCCGTGGTAGCTGCTTCCATGGTCGGATTGGGTCCTTGCGGCCGAATCGATGCTCGATGGCTGCTTCTGGGCATCCGAGCGTCGGCACACACACACTGACTGTGGGCTGGTAGATGGGCACCTCATTCGTCAGGCTGCTGGCTCGACATAGCAAACGAGCAGCAAAGCTGTAGTCGAGCAGTCGCATGCTATCCAGCCTTTTAGCAGCGGGCAGTTTTGAGAACTACGGCACAGCTGGCCGTAGTACTGCTCAGACTGTAGAATAGTACTACTTCATCAGAGATTGTAGGTGAGACCGCCGCCTCTCCATAGACAAAGATTCGTTACATATGTACAGCAAGCTACCTTCTTTGAGGGTAAAACCCCCTTTGAGAAGTGACGGGAGCGACAATAAATATGCTGGAGACGGAGGAGGCGCCCCTTGCAGATGCAGGCGTAGGTGGTGGAAGCCGGGAGCAGAGCAGATGAGCCGCAGGCGGGCCGGGCACGGTTTTGCAAACGAAGGGAGCCCGCTCGACTTGCAAAGGAGGGCCAACGCCACCGCCCTCAATTGCGCCTGGCCAACGTCGTCGTCGACCGGCTTGGGACCAAACGCCTGCACCCGCGCCCAACAACCAGGAGCGCGTCGCAGAAACGCCACCAACCAGGCAAGCAGGCGTACGTATTTTTCTACCGGTTTCTCCCGAGGTTTTCCCCCACAGACTATGCCCGCTGCAACGCCCCTGCAGCCAATGAAGGCATCATCGTGGCAGCGGCTGGATGATCTTGGCAGGGTAGTCGAGTGGCGAGGCCAGGAAGGTAGGGCAGTATAAAAAGTAGGTGGTGCCAGGATGAACGTCGACGAGGCGTCCAGGGAAGGCCGGGTCCACAGCGGCTCCATGCGTTCGATGCAAGGAGTCGCCCCCGTCTCGTGTGAAATATACGCCCAACAATATATGGTATGAGGCATTTTTAAACATCCTGAGCCACCCACAAGGACGGCCCAAGGATGTTGACGGCGGACTCCGATGCCACGCCGTATTGCCCTGATCTGATGTCGTGGGCTGATTGCGCAGCGGGACGAGGTGTGTGTCAAATAAAGTGAGAGGCAGGGTGGTTGGTCGAGGGAGCCAGGAAAAAAGAGGCGTCGACGAAGGCTCAAGCCGGCCTCTGCCACGCACGACCTTTAGGTGTCAAGGCTTGGCGGAGTCGACGAGCTCCGACCGAAAACACCGAACTCCGCCGCGCAACGGTGTAGCGCTCACCGAAGTGTCGTCGAGCGGACCCGTAAAGGCTCAATCAATCACATGGGCCGTCGGGTGGCTGCGACATCTTCCAACGACGGCACCATGCGGTCGGAGCCTATCGGGACACATCCCCTCGGAAGCCCAGCCAAGACTGCCTGCTTGCACCACGTACCAACTCGCTGCTATCTCCACCAGCTCCATCTTACCATGTCGACCGCCTTGGCTGGTCACGGCTCTGCAGCCTTAGATTCATCAAGCTTGGAGCGAGTTCTTGGCACAATACAGTACCGCCTGGCGCTCGACGGGGGCCAATTCTCCGAACCGACCCTGTGGCGGGCTTCGCTGCCTAGTTAGACTAGTCAGGTATGTACTCCTAGCCTGGTGAGATGAAATCGCATCACCCATGGGAGCCGGCTAGCTCCGAGCAGTGCGCTTAGCTGCACAGGTAGAAGGGCAAGGGGAGAGGCACAGAGAGAGGCACAGAGAGAGGCACAGAGAGAGGCACAGAGAGAGGCACAGAGAGAGGCAC
>JALNIF010004335.1:0-13799 GCA_026284005.1 Thecaphora frezii | reverse complement strand
GAGTGAGAGTCAGAGTGAGAGTCAGAGTCAGAGATACCAACGACGACAGAGGAAAAGACCGAGCAAAGAGGGCTTACGGCGCCTTTTTTGACGACGAATTGTTAAGTCTTAATTCAGAATTGTGAATCAAGAAAAGGTGAGCAAAGTGGAGCCAAAAGGCAAAACGGCGTCGGCCTCTCTCGTACGACTCACACGCCGCCGCCTTTGCTTCCAAGCCTCGTCGAGCACAGACCGCCTTGGCAAGTGCGAGTGTGAGTGTGAGTCGAAGGCCTCAACGTGGCAACCCTCTTCCAACACCACACCACACCACACCACACCACGCCACACCACGCCACACCACGCCACACCACGCCACGCCACACCACGCCATACACACCCGCCCTCTCTCCACTCCCACTCCTCACCACCATCCCTCCCGCCGCCATGTCCACCGCGACACAGCCCACGCCCCCCTTACCCTCCTCCTCCTCCTCCTCCTCCTCCTCCTCTTCCTCCTCCACCTCTCCCTCGACCCTCGCCTCCCTCCATCGCCTCCACCCCACCCGCCCCGACCTCGCATCATGGCTCAACCACCACCTCGCCCCCGCCCTCTCCTCCCAACCCTCCTCCTCCTCTTCTTCTTCTCTCCCACCCCCAGCTACCTCCTCGTCCGCCCAAAAGCTCGCCGCCGCCTCGCAAGCGCTCCGCTCTCTCTCCCTACAGCTCTCCTCCCATCGCCAAGAGGCGCGCTCCCACATTCAGCATCTCGTCTCGCACCTCGTCGCCACCATCCCCAAGCTCGGCGCAGAGCTCAACATCACCCGCGAGGCCGCCACCTCGCTCCAGCTCCAGCTCCAAGCCGCCAATGCCGCCGCCGCGAGTGCCAGTGCAGCCCATGGCCAAGATGCCGCCCCCGTCGACCGCGCGCTTGCGCAGATCAGCGCCCTCTCGCACTTCAACGCCTCCCTCGTATCCACCCGCAACGCGCTGCGAGAGGCGCAGGCCTGGTCGACGCTCGAGGCCCACATCTCCCTCTGCCTCTTGGAACAGCGATGGCACGATGCGGCCGAGCGCATCGTAAAGGCGCGCGAATCGCTCTCCTTGCTTTCGGCCAGCACCAACTCGGCCTCGGTGCAGGAGCGCAGCGCGCTGCTCGAGACGCTCACCGAAGCAGTGCAGGCGCAACTCATCCCCCTCCTCCAAGCTGCCATCCGCAAGCGCGACGTCGACGCCACCATCCGCATGGCCGAGCTGCTGATCCGTATCGGTCGCACCGATGCCGGCTTTGGCGAGACGTACCTCGTCACCCGGCGCGCTGATACGCTGCGCAACTGGTCGCAGCGGAACGCCGACGCCACCGAACCGTCGGCGGTGGTCCCGCTGCTGACCACGCTGTTTGGCGACATCATGGGCCTTCTCGGAGAGGAGCGCATCTACGCCGACAAGATCTTTCAGGATCAGCGGCAGGCCGCTGAGCTGCTGCTCGAGTCGGTCCTGGGCGGCCTCGAGCCGACGCTGCTCGACCATTTGCGCCGATACGAGCAGCTATCGACGGTCGAGGAGCAGCTTGCCGCCTTGGCGAGGGCCTTTCAGAGCGCAGAAGGAGCCTATCGGTCGATCGTCAACATGCTCCCCTCGAAAGACGACCGAGCCGGTGTCGAAGACGGTGCCGAAGCTGGAGCCGGAGCCGGACCCTTTCCAGGCTCTGCATCGATGCCACTTCCGTCCGTTCGGCAGCTCGATCCGGCCAAGATGCCGTCGGTCGCCTCGCTGCAGTCGTGGCGACAGGCCCTCTTTGAGCCGTTTGTCGAGTGGCAGACGCGGTTCTCTACGCTTGAGGCCCGCGCCATGGCCGCCCGGCTACACGCACGCCGCAAGTCTGCCCCTTCCGACGAGTCAGATCATGCGGCTGCGATACGCTCGCACTTGTCATCGGCCATCGACGAGGCCGACGCTTCGGCCCGACGCTCCCGCGTTTTTACGCGCGGCTACGCCACCGGCTCTCTGGTTGAACGGATCGAGACGCTGCTCTGCTCCCTCCTCGAGCAGCACAAGCAAGAGGTGGCCGACTTTGGCCGCGGCGTCGTCGATCGGATCGCCGAGCGGGCCCGGCGCAACCACCTGCTGCACGGCTCTTCTGGTGCCGGCTCCTACGCGCGCTACGACGACGGCGAAGAGGACCTGACCAACGAGGATTGGCAAGACTTTCAGCGCGGCACCCGGATCCTTTCGGCCTGCCGCGAGCTGCTGCCCCGCATTACCGGGCTCGAGGCGAGCATCGCCGGACAGCTGGTCGAGGTCGGCACCATCCTGCCGGCCAAGACGGCCGAAGAGCTGGCTTCGGTGCCGACGGATGCGGCCGCTTACACGCCCTACATGTCGCTCGACCGGTCCCCGCTCAACTCGCGCGTGCTCCGGCATTGGATCGATCTGGCCTCGCGTTATCTCTCGTCGCTGTCGCACCAGCCTTTGCCGGCGAGTTCGTCTCAGGCGACGACGGCGACGACGACGTCGTCGACATCGACATCGACGTCCCACCTGCACCGCGACCAGCGGCTGCTGGTGCAGACGCACTTGCTCCTGCTGGCGCTGGCTCGGACCACACAGACATACCTGCACGGCTTACTGCTGGCGCCGCTGACATCGCTGCTGTCGAGCTACGCCGATCTGCCGCTCTGGACAGCGACGCGGCATCCCAACGCGATGAACGAATACGATCTGACAATGCCACAGTTCAGCCTCAGCCCTACGGATGCCATTTCGAGGATCGGAGAGGCGCTGCTCAACCTGCCGAGGCTGGTCGAGGTCTATGCCGAGGAAGAGTGGCTGGCGTTCGCCTCGGTCGAGGGCGTGGGCGAGGAGGCAGATAAGCCATCGTCGACAAAGGCGGTGCCAGCCGCGTCCTCGTCGACCCAATCGAATCGGAGCGAAACGGCAGCGGCGGAACACCGCCGAATGCACCGCCAAGCCTTTTCCACCACCTCGATCCCTTTGGTACCGGCGCCGGCACCGCCACTGCCGCCGTCGGAACAGCAGAGCAACGAGGCGACGCTTTCCCTGTTCCTCTGCTCCCTGTTGTCTGGATTCCTCGATCGGTTCCTGGGACAGACGATCGCCTCGCTGCCCGCCTTGTCGCAAGTGGGGACGAGCCAGCTGGCGACGGACCTCGACTATTTAGTCAACATCTCGGCCGCCCTCAACGATCGGCACAGCGAGGAGAGGATCCTCATCTGGAAACGTGTGTGCAGTGCCAAGGAGGACGAGAGGGAAGGCGCGACGGCCAGCGGTGGTTCCGGTGGCGGTGGAGCCTGGATTGAGAGGGAGGAGAGGAGGGCTAGGGAGGTCGTGGCGCGGTTGAGGCGACTGAGGTCGTAAGATGGTGTGTAGCGCGTCTAGAATACAAGTGATTACGAAAAGGCCGCGTTGACAACGTGCATTATTTTTTTTCTCTTTGATTTGATACTGTAAAGCTAATGTGTAATTTGATACTGTAAAGCTAATGTGTAATTAATACTTGTCTTTTCGGAATTGTCTCCCTGGCGTATATATTAGCCCCAGGGGCACTATTATTTTGCATTTCGAAGGGCGTCTGTTCGAACCGGAAAGCGGTCAAGCTTTGGTCCCGTGGCATGGCCTTCTATTCTTCAATTTCATGCACCTTTGCTGCAGCGGTCCTGCCAAGCCCAAATATGCCAGCTTTTCTAGCTTTCAGATGGTGGATGAAGGTGATGGTGGTAGTGAAGAAGATGGCGACAAGTTCAATATGTAGGAAGGGAAATGGTATGTGCAAAGTGAAGGGTAGGGGAAAAAGAAGTCTTGACTGTTATGTGAACCATAGCAAGAAAAAAAAACCGGGCTGGCTCAGGGCGATCTGTCGAAGGATCCATAGGAGCGAAGCGTGCACAGGCAAGGCAGGGCGGAGCTGGGCGCGACCTGGAGGAAGCCATCGTGGCTAACGAGCCAAGGCAACGGTCGTGTATCAACGTCCAGGGTCGTTGTCGAGATTTCCTCGTTGCTGAGCCCAGGCCTCGACCACAAACGACCTCAACCTTGGCCAGAGGAGAAAGCAGCAACGCACACACGCCCACGCCAAAAGAAAGCCGACACCAAATACCATTGCGAAGCAAGCCAACATGCACATCCACGCTTACCTCACGCCCTCCCCGTCGCATCCCGAATCTCGCTCGAGCTAAAACTCAAGATCCCCGCCTGATCCAGCAAACCCACAAGCTCCTCTGCCTCGTCGCACTTCATCTTGCCCAGCACCGCATTGACCTTATCCAGCTCCTTGCTCTTGAGCGCCTCTTGCATCTCGACCGGGAAGCCGCAAAAGATCTTCCACCGCCGGTTGAGAAACTCGCGCACCTTTTCGATATCCATGCCCTCGGTCCCTTCGCCTTCGAGCTCGATGTGCTCCGGCGCCGGGCCGTCGGGCACTTCAAACGAGATGACCGTAGACGGATCCTCGGCCACCAGCTGGATCTGCTCCTCGCCCTCGCCTGCGTTGCCCGCCGACGATTCTGACAGCGCCTTGGACCGGTCCCGGATGCGCGCGTAGGTCTGCAGCACGTCGTTGAGATAGACAATCGACGCTCGGCCGTCGCCCGATGTCATCCTTTCGAGCGACCAAGGGAAATGGAACGTCAAGAATGGCAGTCAGTTGTCAACCCGTCGAGAACGACGCTCAGTCGTCGCGTGCTATGCATCACGGCACCTCCATCTACCCACCTTCGGAAGAACAGGGAAACGCCATCCTTGCCTAGCTTGTTGCAGTACTGAATCATGAGGCCCTTTTCGGTGCACCTGCGGGCGTAGGCGCTCTCGCCCCGCATCTCGGCCTGGAACGCTTCGACGAGCAGCGCGTCCGTCGTGCCGCTCTCCTCACGCAGCAGCTCCTTGTGCGCCGCGAGAAACTTGAGCGCCACCTCAAACGCCCCCTCGTCCAGGTTCTTGGTCGGGTTAAACGACGACGGCAGAGTCGAGGCCGAGAGGTCGACGGACGACGGGATTGTCGAAGGCAGGTTGGCAAATTGGCGCATTGAGACGCTGACCTCGGGCACCTCTTCCTCGTCGTCGGTCTCTTCGGCGTCCGAGTCGGGCGTCTGCTGCGACGACGAGGATCCGGCAACGGCGTTGGCAGCGGCGCTCGACGACGACGAGGGCGAGTTGAGTGTCTCGATCGAGGTAACCTTGGAATTGGACTTGGCCGGCTTCGCCTTGGCCTTAGGCTTGACCTCCGGTTCCGGCTCGACCTTGGAAACGTGGCCGCTGCTCCAGCCTTCGCGGATGCCGTCGCTGGTAATCTTCTTGGCGTCCTCGGCCTCCATCTTGGCGAGCTCCTCGTTGATCTGCTGCTGCCTCTTGGCGAGCTGCTGCGAGTGGTACTTGAGCTGATCGGCGAGCCCCTCGACGAGCGCCGGATCCGACGGCTGCTTGCCCTTGACTGAGGGCTCGTTGTTGATCTGGAGCAGCAGCGAGAGGATCATGTCGTCGATCGTAGGGCCGTTGGGACCGTCCTCGTTGCCTCGTTCCTCGCGTCCCGCCGACAGCCGCGAGACCTGTCGCGAGTAGTAGGCGGCGCCTTCGGACTGCGTCTGCTTCAGGATCTACTGCGGGGAAAGGGCGAAGGATGCAACAGCAATCATGATTCTCGGGAGTAAGCGTGTGCATGGTGCGAGCCTTTGGCTTTACGGCGACGGCGCGGGCCCACTCACCTCTTCGAGCCTAGGTTGGAGCTGGTCGTTGGTCTCGCGCTCGGCCTTGAGCTGCTGGATCTGATGCTTGCGCTGCTCGCGCTTCTGGTGAATGTCTTGCTGCTTCCATCGGATGAAGGATTTCTTGTCAATGTTGGGGTGGACCTCGATGTCGGAGTCGTCCGACAGCTCGAGGTTGTCCCACTTGGAGTAGTTGAGCCTTCCGACCATGGTGTTGCGGATGGGCGACGCTGCGAGGCTGGGTGGAGAGGGGAGAGGGGGAAAGGGGGAGAGGGGAGAGGGAGAAAGGTGCTCGGTGGTGTAGTGTTGGGTGGGGCAGGGCTCAGTGATGGTGGTTTGTTCAGACGGCGTGGATGTGGGGTGCGAGAGAAACAAAGGCGTGCGTCGGGGGCAGAGTGGCGTGTGCGTGTGCGTGTGCGTGTGCGTGTGCGTGTGCGTGGGCGTGGGCGTGGGCGTGGGCGTGGGCGTTGAGTGGAGTGAGGGTTGCTTTGTTGCTTTGATTTGCAGGCGTGAAGGCGTGTCGTTGCAGGCGGCGCCAGCGTCTCTAGCTCCTCACCCTCTTTTTTTCCTAAGCTTCGACGCTCGAGCCCACGCGTCGGTCGGCCACCCTCGTTTTTGGTTTGGTGGGCCTCCACAGCCCATTCTCGAATCTTCGCTCTTCGCCGCCCTTTGGCCACTTACCCTTCCATTGCCACACACTATTCCCTCTGTAGACGTCTTCACCGCACTCGCATGTGCGGTACTCATGGCCAGCTCGCTGTAATGTACAAAAGGCAAATCCGTAGCCAAAGCGCCCACAGTCCAAGCAGCGTTCGTCGTCACAGATTGGGCTCCCAGCTGACGCCACAGCCGCAGCCGGCACCCTTGGCCTGCGGGTTATTCTTGATGGCAAACTGCGATCCGATCAGCTCCGTCACATAGTCGATGGTGCTGCCCCGCACCAGCGCCAGCGAAATGCTGTCAACCAGGATGTGGATGCCCGGATGCACCTCAAATTGGCTGTCCGACGGTGCAGCGGCGGCCACAACAGTCAGAAAAGAGGTGGAGTGGGTTCAAGTCAGTCGCCTGCCGAGACAAGCATGCCCTTCGCTTCCGCCACGCCATGCTCACAAATCGTCCTCCTCCACCTCTTCCGTGATCTCCATCTTATACTGGTAGCCGTGGCATCCGCCGGGCTCGACGGCGACCCGCAAGGCGAGGCTTGGATTCTGCTCTCGCTCCGAAACCTTCTTCAGTTGCTGTGGAGGCTCAAGGGGAAAGGGCAAATAGGTCAGAGTCTCGGTCGCAGCAAGACACTCGCCAAGAAGCCAGGCGTACCACCTACATTGACGGCACGCTCCGTTGCAAGGATGGTGGGCTCTCCGTCGCGGTAGACTTCGGGCTCCTCGGGATTCTCCGGCTTACGTATCAACGTCGAAGCTGCCCGACGTTGAGGGTGGCGGGCCAGTGGCCGAGCTCGGAACAACGCATCAGAGGGTGTTGTTGGACGCCGCGCCGTCATCACTGTCCGCTGCGAGGCAAACGCGCGAGAAGCGTAAGGCTGGCTGGGAGTGTAGGTGGGCGATAACCGCAGGCTTTGTAATCGTCCAAATATCCGGCGCTGAGCCAGGGAGCGCAGCGCAAGCGTCATGATGGGAGGCGAGAAGAGGAAGGGTTGCAGCCGCTGCAACAGTGGAGTGGGCAAGGATGGTGGTGTTTTTTGAGGAAGCAAGTGGCGAAAGATGCTGGGGGCGGACAATGGGGATGGCGGTGGAGGAGTTGGACGGCTGCGCATCTAACGCCAGCGTTCAAGCGGCCCGTCAGCGCAGCACGAGTGGAGGCGACCTGATGCACCAGCCGGCCTTGACCGAGAGACTGGGTGTGGCCTCGGAAATCGGAAAACAAGCGAAGCAGCCGGTACAGCAGTCGATCACCAGTCCAAAGTGTCGCACGTGACGCTGAGCTGCAAACGGGGCAGCGGCTGCGGTGGCGACCAGTGAACCCGACTTCCGACCTGAGAAGAAACGTACGGTGTGGGAAAACGGCGCGCTTTCCAATTTAGGGGCAGCGGCGGTCTGACCACTCGTCTCACAAGGCAGAATGCCAAAGACGAGCGAGAGCCAACCACCAAGCGTCGTCAGCCAGCCAGTCAGCCAGTCAGCCAGTCAGCCAGTCAGCCAGTCAGCCAGTCAGCCAGAGTCAGCCAGTCAGCCAGCCAACACGCGCAGACAGCCCCATGCATGGCAGGCCAGACGACGAAACAGAGACAGAGACAGAGAGAAACTGTGTGTGTGTGTGTGAGAGAGAGAGAGAGAGAGAGACGCACACACACACGCACACAGAGGCTGGAGAGCAGCAGCAGCAGCAGCGGCAGAAGCAGCAGCAGAAGCAGAGCGCCAAGTCGCCAGTTCGCGCAGCCACGCCAGCGCCGCCAATCAAGGCCACCATCTCAGTCCTCGCCGCCAACACTGCACGCCCTTGTTGCTCCACCACAACGCCCCCTGTCACACCCGCCCCCTCTCCCTACACTTGACCCAAGGTTAGTTGTCGTCGTCAATCACCTCTGCCCCCGATCGTGCTCCGCACCCCTCGCATCGCAGCCGGCGCAGCAAGCCTCCTCCAGCCTTTAGCCAACATCATACCACCCACTCTGGCACGCCCCCGCTGATCGCAAACATCACTTCCGCTTCTGGTTATCATCCCACTCCTTGCCGTGCTGCTCCATCTTCACCGCCCTCTCTCCAACAGAACTAAATCATGTCTGCCACCGTCGAGGAGATCGCCGACGACGTTCAGGACGTAAGTGTCGGCTCCGTCGCTCCACCCATCCCCGAGTGTGTCCAGCTTTGCAACACGTTTCGCCTCGACTGCACACTGACGTAGAAACCCTTTGCCCTTGCCATCCCCCTCCCCTCCCTTCTTCTGAACCACCGTCCTGTTCCTTCGTCGACCACAGCTCACCGTCCAGGACAACGTCGAGTCGGATGAGGCTGGAGAGGTCTCCGTCACCGACAAGGTCCAGTCCCGGGCTGAGCGCAAGAGCCGCAAGGCCCTCCAGAACCTCGGCCTCAAGCGCGTTCCCGGCATCACCCGCGTCACCATGCGACGACCCCGTGGCGTAAGTGTCCCAGCACTGTCGCCGCCCCTCTTTCCCTTCGACGGCACGCCTTGTCGCCCCAAACCTTGCCAGAGCCCGTCTACCTAGGTGTAGCAAGGCCAACGCGGGACGAGCTCAGACTTGCTTCTTGCTAGGGCTGCGCCTCTTCGCTCAGATACTGCTAGAGGCTTGCCCATGACGTAGAATGGCGGTTACTGCCATGCCCTCGGAACGTTATAGGAACAACGGGATCCAGTAGACTCAGCATCACAGCACTGGCACGACCCGATACTGACCATCACTGCTTCCCCCTCCGCCGGTAACCCCACTCCCTTTTGCCCTTTTTGGTGACGTTTGATTCGACCTTTCACAGCACCTCTACGTCGTTTCGCAGCCCGAGGTCTACAAATCGGCCGTCTCGGACTGCTACATTGTCTTCGGCGAGGCCAAGACCGAGGACATGAGCCAGTTCGCCCAGGCCCAGGCCGCCCAGCAGATGGCCCAGGCCGAGGCCCAGGAGCGCCTGCTGGCGGAGGGATTTGCGCAGCAGGGATCGGTGGAGAAGAAGAAGGAGGCCGAGGAGGAGGAGGAGGAGGAGGACGATGACTCCCCCATCGACGAGACCGGTGTCGACGCCAAGGACATTGACCTCGTCATGCAGCAGGTGAGTGTGCGGGGAAGATCTACGCGCGTGCATGCACTTTTCGACGCAGCGATGGGCACCCTTGGCTCGATGACGCTTGCTGACGATCCGGCTCCGAATCCTCTACGCCGCTTTCTCTTGCCTCGCTTCCTTGTTCTTTCTCTGTTTCCCTTTCACCCTCTCCCACTTTCTGCAGGTTTCGTGCTCGCGCCGAAAGGCCATCAAGGCGCTCAAGGAGAGCAACGGAGACCTCATCAACGCCATCATGAGCGCCAGCTAAACGCATCGTCACAAAGTGATTTTGTACGACGTGACTGCAGCCTTGTGCCTTTTCTCTCCCCTGTGGCATCCGATTTTGAGCAAATTAGTGCGGCATGGTGCTCTGGTTCCTAGTTGATTTGTTGTTGTTGTCGTTGTCGTTGTAGCCATCTACGTGCTTCCACCTCGCCTTGCGCCCCATTCGTCATTGACGTGACACCTGCAACCAACCAAAAATGGGAAACGGACATGGAGAAATGGCCATGTTCTTCTGAAACCAAAGCGCGGAGCCGTGTTTGCTTAAAGCGATGGTGGTGGCTGGTCGCTGCCCGAGTGGCTGGAGTGGTTGGGGTGGCGGGAAATGCGAGGCGCGGAGCCGACGGTCAGCCCGAAAAGACGCCGATGTGCGTCTTGACGGGAGGGGTCTAGGTACCTTCGGGAGTTGCGATGGTTGATGCCGACGGCTAAAGTGGCCCAAGGCGCGGAGCAAGGATAGGAGCGGAGGCCGGCCTAGTCAAGATGACGAGTCGCCAGCGAGTCAGGTGAGCGGAAAGCGGCCATGGACGGTGCAAGGCCAACGGAAGGCGGAACACGACGCGATGGGACCGAAAAGTCGGTTGAGGATGGAGCGGAAGGGCTTAACGGCCTTGTCATTGCCAAGAGACGGACAGAGACAAGGGGTGGGGGCTGACTAGTCAAGTGGTTGACCTAATTTCAAGAGTCACGGAGAGCAGCTGCGGGGACGCGCTCGGCCCACTGCCGACCGTAGGAACCGAGAGGTAGGAAATGGCGTGCTGGTTAGTCACAGCAGTCACGTGCATGTCGACCTGCGTGGACCGCCGAGACGAGGGCGAGTCAGCGGCGGAAAGACGTTAGCCGGCCCAAGCATGAAAAAAAAAAAAAAAAAGTTGGAAAAGAAAAAAGAAAAAAAAATAAAAATAAAAATAAAAAATATACGAATAAGAAAGAATGTGAATCGTATGTTTTGGATTTTTTTGGGTTTTGGTTGCTGCGCTAGAGTGAGCGCCTGGTGAAACCTGACTAAGATGGTGGACGTGGACGGGATTGCCGTCGTAGCGACTTACATCTCAAGGGGAAAGGGACGCAGAGAGAGCATTGGGCCGCGATAAGGCAAACAGCAGCAGAGCCGACAGACGGAGCAACGCCGAATGACGCTTTGCAACGCAGCGGTGAGGGTAATACAGCGAGCAACAGCAGCAGCCAACCAAAGCGCCGTTGTCGGCCTCTGCTCCGCAATAGGGTGCTGCCGCATCGCCGCCCTCATCACTGTCACCGTCGCCGTTACCCCGCCCACTCGTGCCTTTGCCCCACGCTCGGGCCCCTTTTCTCCCTCGCTTCTCCCTCCGCCCCGTCTCGTGTCGGCTCTTGGCCGCCCTCTCCCGCGCTTTCCCTCTGCTTCACCACCACCACCACCAACCAACCAACCAGCCCTCGTCCTTCCGTCGCCGCCTCCCGACCCACCGCGCTCGCAAGGTGGCCACCGTGACAGCAGGCAACGCACCTCCCAACCGTCTCGAGGTCCGACGACGAGGACGACTCCGCCGACATGTCGCCCACGCCCGCCAACGATGCCGCCGCCGCCCTCCATCGCCGCTCCGAGTACCTGACGGGCATCCTCCTCCTGCTCGTCGTCGTCATACTCTGGACCTTTTCCAACTTCCTCACCAACACGGTCCTCACCTCGGGATACGACAAGCCCTTCTTTGTCACATACGCCAACACCTCGAGCTTCGCTCTCTACCTCGTCCCCTTTTTCCTCTCATCGCGCCTGCGCGCAAAGATCTTTGGCGCCGGTCGCAGCGACCGCCTGGTAGCGTCCAACAACGGTGACGACAGCACCCGAGACGGCGAGGCGTGGAGCGAAGGCTGGCTCAAGAAGCTCGGCTTCGACCTGCCGCCTACCGCAGATGATCGGGCCAGCTGGGAGAGCGAGGCAGAGAGGGGCGCCTACAAGCCCCTGCCCAACCATACGCTCGACGCGCTGGCGCCGCCGCGGGCCGACAGCCCGCTCCTAGGCCGCCCCGCCTCGACGCGCAGCCGCGGTCGGGGCCGCAGCCGCCGAGTCTCACTGTCCAACTCGCACGTCATCCAGCCCAACCTTGAACGGCCGCGCTCACTGCGTGCTTCCAACGCCTCGCTCGTCTCGCACTCGGCACGGCCCTCCTCGATCGACGGACGGCGGCCGCGCGCCGAGATCCCCGTGTTTGCCGACCTCGGTGGCAACGGACCGTTGTCGGCCGCCGGACCCGTACCGATCCCGCCCGACATCCTGCCCCCGCTGACGCTGCGGCAGACGGCGGTGCTGGCGTGTCAGTTTACGCTGGTGTGGTTCGGCGCCAACTGGAGCATCAATGCCGGCCTCGGCCTCACATCGGTCGCGAGCGGCACGACGATCGGGAGCGCCAGCGGCTTCTTCACCCTCGGCCTCGGCGCGCTGCTGGGCGTCGACAAGCTCACGTGGGGGCGGCTCGGTGCGGTGTCGATGTCGTTCCTCGGCGTGCTGCTCGTCACGGCCGCCGATGCGGACAGCGCCGGGGCGGGCGTCGGTTCGCTCGTCCGACGCGCCGCGGTGGACACGGCGGTCGGCGGCAGCGGAGGAGGTGCTGGTGGTGGTGGTGCGGCGACGGCGGCGGCGACGGCGGTAGGCACGTTGATGGCGACGCCGGTCAACGCTCCGCTGGGCGACCTGCTGGCGCTGCTGTCAGCGTTCCTGTACAGCATCTATGTGATGCTGCTCAAGGTCAAGATTGGCAGCGAGGACCGCATCTCGATGCCCCTCATGTTTGGCATCGTCGGCGCCTTCAACATTGTGGCGCTCTGGCCAATTGGTGTGTTGCTGCACGTTACGGACGTCGAGACGTTTGCGCTGCCGCAGGACGCTCTCACCTGGCTCGGCGTCGTCGTCAACATGTTGATCACGCTCGTATCGGACCTCGTCTACCTCATGGTGCGTCCCCCTTTCTCCTTTGCGAGTTCCTCGTCGGTTGCGTCCTCTCCCCCTCACCAGCCTACTGACCCGTCCTCCCACCTGACCGACGCAACCGACCCCACCAGGCGATGCTCAAATCCTCCCCCTTGGCCTCAACTTTGGGTCTCTCGCTTACCATCCCTCTAGCCGTCGCGGGGGACGTCTACCGTGGCTCCCACTCTGGCGGTACCCAAGCCGCGGCAGGAAGCATCCTCGTGCTCGCCAGCTTTGTTGCCATCGGCATCGCCGATAACTGCGCCCTCCAAGACCAAGCCTCGGCCTCTGCCGCCGCCGAAGATGCGCTGCCGCTCGTCGTCGAAAGCGATACCGAAGATGACTATGACTACGACGACGAGAGGGACGATACTTGGAGTCAAAGTCAAGGCTCGATCCGTTCCCCGGCCGATGGAATGCGAGCGATACGCCGGTCTCCCTCGCCCCAGCCGCCGCCCGCGTCGCCGACGTCGCACTGACAATGATTAATGCAGACACGACGAGGTTTACATCATACATAGACACAACCGCATGACACGATAGCGGCGTACTACCCAACGAATGTGATTGTCATTTTTGCCATGCTGGGTCGCGGCTCGACCGGAACGAATGTGTGGGCCTGTGTGTGCTAGAGAGAAAAAGAGAGAAACTAGACAAAAAAGAAAGGAACAGTGCGTGTGTGCGTGTATGCGAGTTATCAACACTACGAAACTGTGAACACCTATCGATAAGTGCCTGAAAACACCGCCACCTCCAACCCCCAACCACCCCTCCCCCTGCTCGACACCAACCACCTAATAAATATTCCAGCTCTTCCGCCACTTCAACCCCCTAATCTTATGAATATCGCCCTCAAACCCATAACTATTCCCCTTGAACCACCAAAACACGCACACCACCGCCAGGGCCGCCGCCACGAAGGTCACATCCTTGACCTGGCGGCTCAAAGGCCTCCTAACCGCTCCCCTCTTGTTTACCGTCCCCGTCCTCCCAAACGACGACGAAGCCGCCCCCGAAAAGCGGTACCAAGCGGTCGAGTCGCTCCACAAAAAGTGGTCGAGCAGGTGGGCCAGCATCAGCACCTGAAAGTAGAGGATAGGCAGGTGGTGGTGTGCGTGTTTTGGTGGTTCAAGGGGAATAGTTATG
>JALNIF010004320.1:0-14177 GCA_026284005.1 Thecaphora frezii | reverse complement strand
GAGAGAAAGAGAGAGAGAGGAAGGGAGGGAGAGAGATATTGCGCGCGTGTGTGTGTGTGTGTGTGTGTGTGTGTGTGTGTGTGTGTGTGTGTGTGTGTGTGTGTGTGTGTGTGTATGCGTGTGTGGTCAGATAGGCGTATGTGTGTGTATAGAGGCGTGCCGGTGTACAACAACGTCCAAGAAAGCGTGCGCAAGCAAACAGCTCCGCGGGCAAAAGGGTCAAAAGCCGAACCGCTTCTTGCGCTGCGCCTGCTCGGGGCTCGCCTGTTTCGGCGAGACGGGCATCTTGAAGCCTTCGCGCAACAGGTTCAGGCTCTTTCGCCCAAAGCTCGACCCACCTCCGCTCGTCGACTCTCTCTGGCCCTCAGCCCTGTTAGGTGGGACAGTGAGCCCGTTGGCTCCAAATGTGCCCGAGCCAAAGGTCCGCTCAAAGGCGATGCCGTCGTCGCCATCGTCCTCATCCTCGACCTCCGGGAACGCGGGGTTTCGATCGTCAGTCGAGAGCCGCACCTCCGATGCAGAGGCGTATCTCTGGCCCGAGAGCATGCCAAACGCGCTGTGGCTGCGAGGCGGCATCTCCATCCGACCGTCCGCCGGCGACGACAGCACTCTCGGCCTCTCCCCCTGCATGCTGATCTTGGGCAGCGCCAGCCCAGTGTAGCTCTTTCGGTTCTTCAAAAAGGGCGGGGCCCCGAGCCCGACGCTAGATTTTCTGGGCTCCGCCTCGATCAGGTTCTCGATACCGCCGCTGACGAAGACCGAAGGCGCGGCAGGGCTGACGCTCGACTCCCTCTTCTTCCGGCCAAACGGCAGCCGGAGCATGCGGCTCATTCGATTCTTCTCCTTATCCGTCTCCCCACCCAGGTTGAGCGAGGAGAGCTGCTTCGGGAGTGGATCGTGCGAGCCGCCTGCGGAGAACTCGGTCTCGATCGTCCGACCAAAGTTGTTCTGATTGGCGCCGGCGTTAAACTCGGTATCCGCAGAGCTGGTGAAGCTCGGCGAGGTAGGCATATTGTCGGCGCGGTAGGGGCTCTTGGGCAGCCGCCGAAGACCGTCGCCAATCGAGACCCGATCCGAGGGCAGCGCTGCCAGACTGTCGTTGTGCGCAGGTCCAGAACGGTTCTGCGGGGTCATCGGGGACGTGGTGAATGGGATGGGCGGACGAGAGACCTGCATGCTACGCCGGCTGCTCGCGTCCGACATCTGCCAGGCATTCGAGGCGCGGCCGAGAGAGGCGGTGCCGCGGTTGCCGAAACTGCCCGACATGGACTGCCGACCAGGCGGGATCGGGGAGCCAACGCCGTTGGAGCCCGAACGCGAGTGCTGCTTCAGCGGGACCGACGGCTGTCCACCGTTCTCTGCGATGTCCTGTGGCATCGGCGGCAGCTCCTTTCGCAAGCTGCTTTGGCCGACGCTCGATATGCTGCGCTGCTCCGCTCCGTCCTCGCCGCCACCCTCGGGAATGGTCTTGGCAGTCGAGTCGCGACGGTCGCCATTGGTGTTCGATAGCGAAGGGGAGAAGCTGTTGGCCCTCGACTCCTTCGCCATGTACGAGCTGCGCACGTCGGACGATTCGGCGCCGCCCGCTGCAGGGTACGGGTTCGGACCGGCCGAGTTGTCGGAGCGGAACAGGGGGCCAGACGCGGATTGGGGCACTTGCGAGCTCGGAATACTGGCCGGCGAGTTGAGGTACTTTTGCATTAATGGGTTTGACGCTCTGCGCGCCGTCGGCGAGCCGCCTTCGAGACCTGCCGACAGGCTTGACAGCCCGAGGTGACTGGACCGCTTGCTGCCGTTCGTCGGCGCCGCTGCTGCGGCCGACGCGGGCTGCTGGAATGGTCCTAAGTCGAGGCTCGTCTGGCTTGCCATCCCGGGTGGGTTTTGAAAGGGCGTCGGAAGGCTTTGCAGCTGCGTCTGCGACCGCGATCGAAGGAACGCCTCGTCCGCCCGCGTGGTCGGCTGGGTCGGGTCCGAGAAGAGGGACATAGACTTTCTGGCTTTGTTCAGCAGCCTGCCGGCGCTGGCATTGGCCGGCATCGGATGTGGATCGATGGTGGGATCAAAAGGCAGAGAGGCGGAGGCAGCGCGCGGGATGGACGACGAGCGCGATCGCTTGCTCGCGTTCCTGCTGGCGATGCTGCCGTGGATGCTTCCGGTGCCGGTGGCGTTGCCCGTGCTCCCGTTGAGGTTCGGTGTGCTGGCTCCGCTTCCCGTGAGCTTCGAGATGAAGCCTCGGAAGCCCTTTTTCTTGCGTTTCACCAACTCTTCGCGCTGCGATGAGGCCGGATGCCGCATTCCCTCGGGCCCTGCACATTCGGGATCGACGTAGCCTTCGCCCAGAACGACCTTGTTCTGCTCGGAGGCCATGTCCAGCGCAGGGGTCTCGCCGTCGCCAGGGAAGCCGTAGAAGCCACGGCTCATGGTCCCTGGACTCTCCATGGGTATCGGGGTTCCCGGAATGAAGCCGGCCTGGTTCAGTCGGTGCTCTGCGCGGTCCTCGAGGCCGACGTGCATGTCGATCATCGAGCCGCTATGCATGAGCGACAGCTGTGATGCACCGGAACGCGATGCGAGGCGGGAGGTGGTGCTCGGCGAGTTGGGCGCAAAGGGACGGAAGGGGGGCGCGAGGCTCTCCGCGGGGCTGGAGGGATACAGTGCGGGAGACGAAGCGGAGCCCGACGGGGGACGAAGCTCTTGCGTGCTGGCGGCCCTCCTCCCCGCAGAGACGCTGCGCCCGGCCACGGACATCGCCGGTAAGAGGCCGACCTCGGAGGGGAGCGGTGCGTCGCCGTCGTCCAGCGGCGTTGGCGGCTGCTGAGCGTAGGGACCCAAACGCGAGGGCACCGGCTGCGGCGCGGCTGTCACGGCCGAAGGAGGTAGAGGTAGAGGGTCCGATGCCATGACCCCAGCCATCTTGTACCTTGTTGCGCGAGCCGACGCAATGTCGCGCAGCTTCTCTTCGCGCTCCACTGGCGAGAGGCCTTCGTTGTCCGTAACGATCGCATTCTTCAGCAGGCTGCCGGAAGAGCTGCGGTTCCGCAGGTCGGAGCTCGCCTCCCGCGCGACGCCTGCGGGCACTATCGGAGAACGTCTGCCTGAATCGGGGCCAGCTGCTCCGATGGGATCGGTGGCAGTTACATTGTTGGGGCCGATCGCAGAGCGCCGCCGGTCGGCCTCGAGCTTCATCTTCTGGTGCTCCATGGCGATGTACTTGGCCTGCACGGCCAGGAATGTCTGCAGCGTCCGCCATCGGTGCGAAGACGCCGGCGGATTCTGCCGCGAGGGAGCAAGGGGCGCAATGCAGTGTGCGGTGGAAGCGAGGATTCTGCCCTGTTAGTACTAGCCTGCAATCGTAGACGGACGGAAAAAAGGCTAGATCACGGGCGATCACAGCGATCGCGGCTTCGGCAGACCGAGGCTGCACCCGGCGAAAACTCACCATCTGGGTATGGAGTTTGAGGCGCTCTGTGGTCAGAGGTTCCCCCTTACCGATCTTCTTGACCGGCCGCGCCGGCATCAATGAGTTGCGGCTCTGGGCCCGTTCGGACGACGACGCCGGGTGGCGCTGCGAGGAGCTGCCGTGAGCGCTACTGTGATCGAGGGCGCTGCCGTCGCCGTCGTCGGTGGCCGCCCGCTGCTGCCGCGCCGTCTCCTCGGCCTCGAGACGGAGGGCCTCGTGAAACTCGCGGTCGCTCTCGCGCTCCCAGATCCCCTCGCCGATGACCTGCACGTCGATCATGTCCTCGTCCCGCATCATGCATTCGAGGCAGACCTCGGGATCGTTGATGCTGCGTCGTACACCGTCGGGACCGATCAGACCTGAGGGGAGGCCGTCAGGCCGATTCTGCAGTTCGAACGGCGGCACCAGGCTACGCTGGGGCATGGAGCCGGGGTACTGCCGGGCGCCACCCTTCTTGACCACGCCGGGTGGCGATGTGAAGACGGGGTACGGACCGTTGGAGCCGCCAGACACAGCGTTGGCCGCCGCCATCGAGGCGCTAAAGGCTCCGATGCTCCGCCTCTGTTCCCTTGCCTGGTTCCTCTGCAGCTGTTGCGTGCTGACCACGGCGTTGGAGCTCGATGCAGGTTGCCCCTTGGCGCCCGAGGCCGAGTCGAGCGCGCTCCCGGAACCCCGTCGGGCGCCGTTCAGGTCGCGGCGCGTGGCGTCCTGACTCTGTACAGGCGAGGCGACCTCATCTTCCTCTGCCGCCGCCGAGATGGTATCCGCCGGTACCAGCTGCAGCGGCTTCAGTTGGCCCCGCAACGTGCCGACGTTCCTGCTGTTCCGCGTCGTCTCCCCCTTCTTCTGCTTGCGCTTCATCTGCGTCCGTTCCCACTCTGCCCTTGCCTCGACCTCACCATCCGGCGGAGGGCTCGGCTCCCGGGACGGCGCTTCCAGGCTCGGGGAGGTTGCACGGTCCAGGAGCGCCGCAGTGGATGCAACGGCTGGAGGCGGCTGTGCGAGGGCGGCCGTAGGCAGCAAGCTGGCGCTAGACGCGCTTCGACTACGTTCCGTCTTTACAGCGTTTGCGGCGGCGCCGTTAGCAACGGTGGCTGAAGCTGCAGCGCCGCCTTTGCTCTCGCTGGCGAACCAAGTGGCATCGATGCCGACGCCTGCACCACCGCGTCCTGGCTCGTCAGGGATCTGGGGCTCTGGGCTGTCCATGTTTGCAAGGGGCTTTCGGCGAAAGTCGGAGACGGGCTTCTGAGCCGCGGGCGCCACCGGGGCCACGGGATGCTCGTTGGAGCGTTGCGCCGCCATCGCAACATCATCGGGCAGCGGCGGCGGTAGCACGTCGTCGGACAGCACTTCGTCCGCCGCGGAGCGGCGGCGAGCTGGTCCACTGGCGGGTGGCAGCGCCTCGTCCCAGGCAGCGCTAGATCGCACAGGCATCGTCGCCCTCCTGGGGGACGAGTCAGGGATGGCCGTCTGACCCGCATCATCCGAGGAAGGACCAATCGTTGAAGAAGCAGGGCCAGCGGCGCTGGAAGGCTGCGGGATCGAGAGCCTTGAGAGCGGCGTCTGGATGGGAGGCGGCCGCGGACCCTCCACCGAAGGCGTAGCCTTGGGGGGAACCGGTGGGGCTACCTGTTGGCGGAATGCTTCAGCGGGTGGAGCGGCAGGCAGCGCCGATGGCGCAGTGAGCGGGCTCTCCTTGTGAGGGCCACGTAGAGGGATGGACCTCGAGGCCGGGCTAGAAGCGCTGTTGCGGAAACCTGCATCTGCCCAGGCGCTTGTGGGGAGCGCTCCAGGGAAGCTGCGCTCGTCGGGGGAACTGGCGTAGCCGTTGCTAGCGCTCTGGAGCCAGGGTTGGATGCTCTCCCTCAGGTTCTGGACGAGGTTGGTGGCGATTGGCCTGCCAGCGACCTCGGCCGCTTCCTCGTAGTCTTCGTCGCCGCTGACGAAGCCGTCGAGGCCGCCACCGCTCATGGCGGTCTGGAAGGAGAGCACCGAGGCCCGCTTCGCCTGCTTGGTTGTGGCGCTGTAGTTGGTGCTGTAGCTGCTGCGGTTCTCGGCGCCTTCGGGCGCCCAGCCGTCTCCGCTGGCGTGGCTCGCGGCGGTTTCCGGGCGGCTTGAGCTGCTCCTGCCCTCGGTGAGAGCCTCGAGGGCCGTATCGGGCTGGTTATAGGCATCGGCAGAGGAAAAGGGTCGATGGACGAACGGGACCGCAGGCCGATCCCATGCGGGTGAGTTTCGCCCCAGTCGTTGCGGTTGCGGTTGCGGTTGCGGTTGAGGCTGCTGTCGCTGCTGCTGCTGCTGCGTATAGAAGTTGGCGCTACCGCTCGCCTTGGGTGTGGAGGTGAGGGAGGAATCATATGTGGCGCCCGCATCCACCGGACCGGGCTCCGTCGTGCTCGATGCGATGGGCCGCGGAAGATCGCGCGGTGTTGGTGTCTGGTATGTCATCACAGCTGGCTGTGCCATGTCCGCAGATCCGGCATTGCGGGGAGCAGGTGCGGAGATACCGTTCGCGAACCCGGATCCTGGTCGCGGTGTTGCGCTCCATTCAGCATAGCCCTGCACGCGGGCCGAGCCGTCAGCAGCGCCATGGTGCGTCGACGCGTACTGAGGAGCTGAGTCGGGCGACGCGAAGGACGACCTGCCGCCCTGTGCCGGCATCACCTCGGCTGCAGATGGCTTCGACGTCTCTTTCGGCGGGGCGATCAGGGACGTAGGCGTGCAAGGATCGTAGTAAGTTCAAGAGGAAGGGTAGAACGTCAGCGTCATTTGGGTCGAAACTGCGCAGGGACGGGATGGGAAACAGGGTACAACGGCAGACACTTACGGGTCTCCGAGCGGCCTTGCGGGGGGCTGCCTTGACCCGCTGCTGAACTGCCAAGGTATGGTGGCCCTGGTGTTGACTGATTGAGGTCAAAGTCACCTCCGAAGTCGAAATTGGCCCAAGCCGCCGAGTGGTCGAGGTCGCGCGATGGAGCCGACGCGCCGCCCATGGTGATATTGGCGGCTTGAGATTACGTCAAAAGGTGGCTATGGAGACGGCAGATGGAGGGCGATGCGCTCCAGTCGACAAGCTCGCGATCGAGCCGCCAGCGACCGCTCTGTCGGCGAAAGTGGCGAGCGAGGCGGGGCCACCGCACACAGCGGGGCGCTTTCCGTGCTGCTTTACGGGTGCAAAAAGCAGCTCGTCGAGCGCAGAGGCGGAGAGGGTCGCAACGCGGCAGCGCGGCCCGGAAGAAAGCAAAAGCGTTGCCACGAGCAACGCCAAAGATGGCGAAGCGAGTCGTGCAAACGGCGGTTTCGACGCAAATGGCTCGGAGATGATTCCAAGACTACGGACGCCGTTGCATCAAAATACGGAAGTTTGGGGCTCTTGCTAGGGGCGCGAGGGACGGCGTTGCTATCCCTTGCTGAGTTCGCTTCGACCGGCAAATGGAGAAAACAGAGCTAGTGGTGATGATGAGTGAGAGGAGCGAGGAGGGAGAGGATGACCACGGCGAGGAAAGGTGCGAGGCTGGTGCAGCAGGGAGCAACCGAGGGCAGACGAGCAACAAAGTATTTGCCGGTATACGGAGTTCGAGCCGGCTTCGGAATGGAAGGAGGCAAAAGAGGATAAGGTTGCGAGACTGAGCCTGAAAAGCTCGCGAGTCAGGATGCACTGCTTCCGCTCGTCGTCGGAGGTGCTTTGCAAAGCGGGCTGATCCAAGTGGCAAGGAAGCGGAAGACGATGATGCGTTGGTGGGGTGGGCGAGCGGATGGATGTCCTTGGTGAGAGGCGACGGTTGGGTGGGGAGACCGAGAGAGCGACAACTGGTGAGGAGGGTCGCGATAGCCGGAAGCTGGGGGCGGTGGAGCCAGCCGCCTGCAGATCCTTGGGCGGACGACCTGGCGAGCGACGGCTACGACGACGTTGTCGATGGCCGAAGCGACGGCGACCCACCACGATGATGACGAGGAGGAGGAGGTGGGGAAGGGGGAGAATTTTGGTAAAGTCCGCGAGATGAGGAAGCCTTAGGGGAAAAGGAAGGCGGCGGCGGCGGCAGAGCCAGAGAGGGGGAGGCAAGAGGGGGGAAAGAAGCCTAGGAGGAGAGTTTGGAGCGTGGAAGAAAGCCAGGCAGGAGAGTTGGGAGCGTGGAAGGAATGGCGACAGGCGACGGAAGCAGGTCGAGGCCAGCTTGGTAGGGAGCGGTCGGCGTCAGACGAGGCGAATTGCGAAGCGGAGGCGCGGGCCAAGGCGAGGTTGGCGCGAGTAGTTGATATGAATAACAATCTGAATGAGCTGCGTTTGGTTGCGCTGCGCTAGTTTAGCTGGCCGTGGACCTGTCGAGCGGCAGCGTCGTTGGTCTCTACAAGTCGTAACTAACTATAGTCCACCCAACCAGCACCGCCAACCGCTTCGTGCAGTAGGAAAACAAAAAGAAAAAGAAAAAAAAATAAATAAATAAAATAAAAAAATAAAAAAGGGAATGAATACTCGTACTACTCACCGTGTGCGATAATAAGGAGCTCGCTCTGATCAGCTACTTTGTAGTCGGGGGAGAGGAATCACCATGCAACTCTCTGTGTTTGCCTTTGCATAGTCAGGGGAAAGGGGTTAGGGTTGCGGTCGGTCGAGCCGGCCGCCGACAGCTGTGCAAAGGCCCAAAGGGGAGAGGCCGACGCGGCCACCCGAAATACCCACCACACCTCCCGCCCAAGCACACGCAGCGCCGTGCAGCAAAGTGCACGCCCAAGCCACATGCCGCGCCCAGGCAGTGCACGGCGCCAAAGCGCGCTAACTAGTAACTATGATGGTGTATAGATTTTGAATTAATCACCAACAAAACCCACGGCTAGTTACTCACCACTCACCTCTTACTATGACTGTTAATCGTTCCAAACGCAGCTTCGTCGGTGTCGACGCAAGCATGCGTGCATCCCTACCCACACACCCACACGCTTGGCTTGCCGACCTGGCTCGCCCCACCTGGCTCGCCGACTAATTGACGTGCACTCACTCAAGGCTCTACTCATACACAACCCCTGACGCGATACATCACACACGGCTCACCTTTGCTCTACACACATCTACGCACGCACGCTTCAGAGAGGTCATCGTGGTTTGGCACCCTGCGGCTCCCCTCGTACACTCTCGTCCTTGGCCTTGGCCTGTACACTTGCGAGGCCCACCGATAAACCCTGCTCTCTCGCATGCACGCACACATGAACCGGCCTCTTGTGCGCCTAGGTGGATGTGTTAAGCAGAGCAGAGTAGAGTGGTGTGAGGTGTCTGTGTTTGTGCGTATCTGTGTCTGTATGTCGTCGAGTTGCGTGGCGAGGTGTATGCATGCCTTGGAACGCACATGGCTCGGCCCCCATCGGGCCGCTCCCAATCGGGCCAAGAACGATATCATCCATAACTACCAATCACACAAGGCACCGAGGGCGATGTCTTCTCTTCTTGGTAGGTGCCTAGTTAGTCAATGGATTCCTTTGTGGCGGCGAGGCAGGGAGCTGCTCGATGTGACATTGCCTCGTGCCTCGCCCCCTTCTACCTGCACTCCTCCTTGTCAAGCCTGCAGCCAAGCTAAACAAGCAAGTCCACCGCGGTTGGCGCCATGGTCGACAAACAAGGTGGCGACGGAGCGCCTTGTGGTTACCCCTCTCCCGGCTGCGGACCCTGGCCACGGGCTGGATTAGGCTGTAAGGCTGGGGATTGGGCAGTGCCGCAACGCTGCTCCATCCCCGATCCCCGCAGCCCGTGCAGCCATCGCAGCCAAGATTGTGCGTCGATCGAGTTGGCCGACTCCGCTTGATCTCGTCCGCGCATCATCACCAAATCTACCTAGCCTCACACCTGCAAACACTTCGGCCTGGACCTCCCGCTCCTGGCGACGGCGGGGTCGGCGAGGATCGTAAGTGGTTCGATCTGGCACAGCCAGAGTCGGGCCTGCTCGTCTTGATGGTCCCAGGTTCATTTGCCGACCAGTCATCGGCAGCCCTCGTTTGGATCGGGGTCCGTAGCGGCCAGCCTCTGCCGTCTTACTACAGGCTCGAGATTTGATGCTGCCTCGCACACAGGTTTTTCTGGCCCAACCTTGGATCGCCTCCAATACACTCGCGCTCATACACGCGCCACGACGGCGAGGCCGCGGCCAACAGGGTGCGGGGGTTCGTTTGGACGCTGCTCCGAGGTGCACTTCAGCTTACGTACCCTTGCGCTCGCAGTGTGCGCAGGTTTGGCCAACCCGCTGCCCGTTCCGTGGACGGGACGGCTGGATTGCTGCGACACCACTTCCTATGTCTTGCGAGGCAGGTACGGAACACCTGCGGCGACCCGCTCGCCCTTCCTTCGCTCTCTTCTTGCTTTGCTCCATCTTTGAGCCCAACGTGTTGCTCGGCGTCCTTGCACAACCGGCCGTTGAGGGGTCCGAGCAGAAGTATCGGACCAAAACGGGGCGTGATAACCTTCACTTTTCTCATCATACCCTCATGTCATGAAAATTTCAGGCACGCGCCTAACGCCAAGCCCTCGCGCCCGTGTCCGCGCTACGAGCAAGTAAGGTTAAGGGCCGACGTCCGCTCCGGCCATCTGCAACGTCGGCTCCTCTTTGCGTCGAGCGGCGAAATACTCCTGGAAAACCGACAGCACATGGTTCCAGGCACGGACAGGCGCAGGCATGGCAGAGAAATGCAAAAGGAAGTCGAAGGGTGAGAAGAGATCCCTCCTCGCTTCTCAGAGCCAGCTCCGAGAGCAAGGGGGATCGTGTTTCGCCCCAAGATGCTACCGATGACATTTAAAAGGGGAAAGAAGGTTGGACAATGAGTCCCAAGAGATTTCTAGCGAGGGTGAAAGATACAGGCGAGATGCTTGCTAATACAGCCAAATGATGAGGGGATCCGACACGACAGGGAGAGTTGTGGTGATACAGTGAATTTTGGACGCCTCAAGCGTCGTGAGAGTGCAAGGACCTCCTCTAAGGAGGAAAAGACAGGGTGCGCGAGACGGGCCCGTCCGAGCGGTGTCGCGTCTGTGCGCCCCATACGCGAGAGTGCCTCGAGCCTCGGAGGTGGGCGAAAGCGGATAGGGGCTCGCCCGGCAAGCTCTACCATTCCTCACTCGCGTGCACGCACGCGAGTGGAAAAATACGAAAGAAAAAGCCGGATCACTGGCGGAGGATTTGGGCCCCATAGTCCCAGGGACTTTCCAGTGCACTTAGCGAGCGCTGGGGCCGGCACCGACCCACGACCACTCGACACCGCTGAGACGTCCGACAGAGAGGTCGGCGAGGTCCTGGAAGCCGGTCTCGGTGAAGTCAAGGTCGTTCTCAGCGCAACCCTCGCAACGGTCGACGACAGTGGCAGTCGTCGTCTTGCCGTTGTACGTCGCCTTGATCTGGTGTCCGCAGGCCGGGTTGTTGTTGGGATTGCCCGTACCGAACGAGTCGTAGAGGCTGGCCGAGATGGCGACGATGCGGTCTGACGAGCTATTTTGCTTGCCGCAACTTCCCAGGCCGGGAGCGTAGTAGGTTCCCTGTCCGGTGCGTTGGCTGCCAGACGAAGACGAAGACGATGAAGACGATGACGACGAAGATGAAGACGAAGACGAAGACGAGTGGCTTCCGTTGCCCTTGCTGTCATCGCTCGGCGACGAGGACGACCAATCACCCTGAGAAGACGATCCGCCGTGCGAGCCTTGCTGACGGCCCTCCCGCTGGCCCTTGTCGGCACGGTAGGCAGCCTTGGACTTGGTGCCAGAGGCCGACGAGGGCTGGCTCGCCGGAGCAGAAGAGGTGCCCGAGCTGGGAAGGGCAGAGCTGGAGGCATCCGAAGCGTCGGCGGTGGAGTCCTTCGTAGAGCCAGCGGTCGAGTCGTCCAAAGCATCCTCGGAAGAGTCGGTCGTTGAGTCAGCGGAAGAGTCGTCCGAGGTTTCTTCGGTCGAGGCCTCAGACCCGCTTTCGTGACTAGAGCCGGTGCTACTGGCGCCCAGGCTTACTTCACCAGAGCCTTCGCCGGAGGAAGCATTAAGGCCCGAACCGTGCGAGTCGCCCTCACCGGTGCCCGACGAGGCGCCACCGCCCTGACCGCCTCTGTTAGAGGGACGGCCTCGGTGACCGCCGTTCTGATCGCCGCCAGACCAAGAGCCTCCATGGCCCTCACCCTGACCGCTGCCAGACGTGCCTCCGTGGCTTCCACCGGAACCACCGTGAGACTGGCCTCCTTTGCTAGACCAGGCTTCAAAAGAGTCGGGCTGCTTTCCGGCCTTGAGCTGCTCGTTGGCGGCCGACTGCCACTCTGTGTTCTTCTGCGCCCAAGCTTGGGCTTCTCCGTTGAGCTTCTCCTGCGCCTCTCGCTGAGCGGCGGTGGCCTTGCGCTTGGTGAAGCGCTTGCGGCCGGGCAAATCGACGGAACGCTGGGCGTAGTAGTTGGACGCGTCGCGCGCCTGCATGGTCGCACGGTGGCTTCGTGCCAGAGCGTTTTGGTTAACGTGCTGACGGCCGCTGTTGGCGGCGACGGGCACCGGGCTCGACGCCAGCGTAAGCGCAACGGCGACGGCGGCAAGGACGAGGCGCTGCGAAACCATTTTGAAGTCGAGGGAGGGGACGGGGCGAGTAGATACGGATGTTGAGAGAGGAGGGGCAATCGGGGGTAGGAAGAACCGGTCTTCTCAATCGGCGGGCGTAGGTGGGCGAGCGAAATCGAACCTGTATCGGGCCTTGCAAGTGTGGAGAGGGTCCAGACGATCAACGTACTGGAACGATCGCGTTGGGGACGACTTGCGGAAGAAGGCGGTGAGGGAGGTCTGTCTCCAGCTGGGATTGAAAGGGGAAGAGGGGCTGCTTGTCAAAAGCGCCGCTGCTCGAAGGGAAGGGGGTTGTGGAAGGAGGGAGGAGGGTGGTTTGGTTGGACGGATGATGGAGGATTGAAGACACGACCATGGGCCGCTTAGCTTTATAGGCGGGATAGCCTAGGATTCATGCGGTTGAGCGTGTCCAGAGGCGCCGACACCGCCCCGGACCGCGTCGAGCATCGGGCAAGGCCATCGACGCCGCGCATGAGAACCCCGGACAAAGGCAGCGAACACTGGCCGAGAGGCGAAGCTACGCTGCTACGGCTGTGTCCATGGCCCTCTGTTTCTGGCTGCATGCAAGCGGGCAGGTGCCCTTTTTTCCCTCCCTGCCGGCCTGCCCCTTTTGCCCGACCGACCTGCCCCCTTTGGGCCTCACAAACTACTACATACGCTAGCTGTCATCCACTTACACTTTGGACCTAAACTTGAGTGTGCAGGCCTCCCTGCTTCGGGTTCTCCCCCTTTATTTCGGGGGAGGGTAGGATGTGTTCCGTTGGCCTACGGCAGCGGCGACTTGGCTGCTTTAGCCTCTTTGCATGCACGTATGTGTTTGACTCAGAACGGCCGCGCGCCTTTTCTCCCACACATTCACGCACCCACACACGCACCGACAAACTCACCCACGCACGCACCCCTGCACGCTAGGATGCGGCTGTAAAAGGGTCAGAACCTGCTAGCAACGACCTCGTCGCTGTCCGTTATAGAGTGGTGCAGTCGTGACACGGCTACACCTCGACCTCTTTCAATACGAACCACGCCGTTTGGGGCTCCCCAATGCCAGGTGCAGGATCGGATGAAAAAGATACGAACTCGTTTGTATCGAATCTATTTAACCTTTCATCGATATGCTATCAACAAACGGTAATTCTTGGTGATATTCAATTAAGGGTAATTAATAAAGTGGGTGCCTGCCACAACCTGAATGAATGCAGCTAAATTAACTAATTTATAGCTGATTATTTTGGATCAATAAAGGCGGCTATCAAGGTCTCACTGATGCCTAGCGGAAGCGACCCGAATACAAAGAGAGACAGAGAGGAGAGAGGAGAGAGAGAACAAAAGGCTTGGCTTCGGGGGGACCACACCCACCCTGGGAAATCATGGAAGCTGGTGCCATGGCCGACCGTCGCCCTTTGCACAAACCCCGCCTAGTTATGCTCACGATGCGATACGGCATCGCTCTGTCTGAACATCGGAACAAGAGGCGCTCGCTACGTACCGGTTAGCCTCCCTTCTCAAACCTGGACTCTCGCCACCGGGATTGCCGAGACTGTCTCCGAGTGGCACCGTGCTGGGCCGGCGCCACCGCGGGTCGCCATGGGCTCAAGCGATGAGTTCATAGAGGTATGTATGTGTGTGACTTTATCGGTGCAAGACATGGCAGCCCTTGGTCAGAGACTAGGCGGGCGCGCGACGGCGAATTGTCCTGCCTCGACCTAGGGCATCACAGGTGGTCCTGCAGCAGCAGCAGCTGCTGCTGCTGCTGCTGCTCGCTGCTCTTTGCTCGCGTTGGCGGTGCCCGTGTCTGCAGGCGCTGCCTGCTGCACACTAAGATCCATGCGTACGCTGCGTAGTCTTTCCCACCCCGGGCGGAACCAACTTGTATGCTCTCAGGCCGGAAGCCACAGAGGGTATGGTCGGCCATCACGCCTTAGCCTAGTGCCTGACTCCATCAAGCCTATGTTGGTGTTACAGTACACCCTCTCAAAATGAAAAAAGTCAAACTACTTTCTACAGCCTAATACATACACATGTTTTAAATGCAAAATATTCTTGGATCATTACCAAAACATTCAAACTGTTCATTGACTATAAGTAAATTAAAAGTGCCATATTACATTTTGAGACAGTGAATTCAGGGCTTGGCTTGCTTCAGAAGCCTCCGTA